>JAPFFP010069706.1:0-24622 GCA_026153255.1 Solanum medicagineum
TGTCCCGACCCTTATCAGATGTTCTTCTTTACTTAGAGGCTTTGTAGACTATGTACAGAAAAAGTGAAGTCATGTTTAGTACGTTAGACATCGGGGCCCCAACGGCCTAGTCATATGCATTCCCCTTTGGCTTATCATCACGGTTTATCTATTTTAAGGCATGCTAGAGGTATAAATCCCATGTGACAAGCGTAGTAAACGTATAGCGCAGGTTGGTTCTCCCGGGCCTTATCGGCAACGGGTGCCAGTCCACCCTAACGGGGCATGGGGTGTGACAGTATTACTAGATAATCAAATTGTTTTCTGGTGTGCAACATGCAGAACGGTAAGTTAAGTTTACCAAACCCTGTGATCGAGGTGAGAGGTTTCACTACATTATTTGATCTATCCCCGCAGTGTGACATTAACCCTTACCAATTGTTCCAATACAACCTCCCCTTGATCCAATTTGGTTGATTAGACAAGAAATATCAATCGAATCCTATTAATGAATCTCTTTTTTTAATTCATTACTACCTTGATCTAGTCAGTAATACTAGGCGAGTTCTGACATTGGCCACCGTTAGAAAGCATTCAAATTGAAGAGAATTAATTAATACATGCATGCACACTTTTGAAGAATTACAAATTATCTGGTTTAACCTTGTTAGTTCTTCATGGTTTTCATAACCCTAGTTGTGGATTTAGCTACTCATTATCAGTGTAGATGCAAGAATCATGATATTGAATAGCATAATTAAACACTTACACAATGGAATTAAGAACAGGAAATCCAAGCTCTTTCACAAAAATCACAAGAATTAAGAACACAAATATTATTTTTTCAAGAGTCTCACAATGTTTGTCACTTTTTCTTACTGACTCTCTAGTGTTCCGTCCAAAAAATAACCTAAAAAACTTATTTATAGTATTTAAAATACAAAGTCAAATCAAATTAAAAGAACTGGATTGGTAGGCACTATGAGTAACTTTACGGGCCATATAAAGTTCTATGGCCCATAGTTGGGGCTTCATGGATTCCTTCTGCAATATTTGGGTTGTTCTTTACGAGACATATCTATAGGCCGTATAAATTTTTACGGCCCGTGGAGGCTTTCGTCTGATGACTTTTCAACAACTCTCCACTTTAAGATCTTTAGGGTACGACACCATGTCTAGACTCATAGAATATTTTATGACTCGTCTGCATGTTCATAAACTCAACTTCAGAAAATCTCCCCTTCACAGGATTTTGCTACGAAACTACTTTACGGCCCGTGGAAACTTCCACGGCCCTTAAAGGGTGTCGTAGAACAACAATTTCTTCAAGTTCTGCAGACTTAGCCCAAAAATTATGCCAACTCTGTAATCCTGCAAAATAAACGTAAAAACACATCAAATCTACTACCATCGCTATGAGAACACACAACATTCCAAGTTTTAAGCATCAAAAGTGCTATATTTTGACAGCATATCAATACCCTCAACTTAAAATTGTTGCTTGTCCTCAAGTAGACTCAATCTACATAAGCGTTACAGTAACACACAGACCTCAATCTAATGGAATACATCATATCAGACTCAAGCACAGATACCTGCACTACTCTTAAAAGCATATCAAATAGCTATCAAGCAAACCAATGTAGATCAACATATGCCTTTTGTTCTCACATCATTTTTGTTTTTTAGCTCATTGGTTTGGCATCTACTTATTTGTCTGGCACCCAAAACACATTTTTATCCTTTTTTCCATGTTTGACTAGTTTCCTCCTTATTTTGTGTGTTTACCCTTATACTAGCTATCCTCAACTTAGGATTTTGGCCTAAGTTGAGGTGCACAATATCCAACCTAGGAACCAAGGACACTTTTGGTAGCCACCTCCAACTTAAGCTTTTTGCAATTGTCAAGGTGCACAATTTTCAAGAAAGGACCAGGGCCAATTTTAGGATCTTATATCTAACAAGGATAGACAACTTAGATTTTTACAAAGAAAAGGGTACATGCAAGGCTCAAACATTGGGATGAAGGGATACTTTACACATTTGGTTGGTTATTTAGGCTAAGTAGACTAATATGAACACGACCTAAGATCCTTTCCTAACCAACTAACCTACAGTCTTAGTCAGAGTAACAGGGTAAGTTGTGAATTGAAACACATCATATGAATTTAGCGAAGAAAGCTCACATAGATATGGCACTGATTACACTATTAACATATACTCTCAGATCATGATTTTCATCATAATTTATCCTCACTTATCAGAACAAGCATTGTCAAATAATCAAACATGTATGGTTTCTATTAAGACTAACTAACAAAATCTTGGTGGGTATCATTTTTCTCATAAAAGCAAACATATGCCATAGACATTAGTACTACATGATACTAATACTACCTACACATCCTAAACATGCCGGTTCAACAAAAAGTAAATATCCTTGGGGAAAAAGAACACAGGCAAGAAAACTCCTTAGATTCAAAATTTGGCATAGTTATCGGCCAAGGTTATTCAGACTTCACTAAGGCCTATAACTACGCACACCTCATCAAAAAAGATTTGATTTGTCCTCAATGCACAAAATAAAATAATAAAGCATAGGGGTAAAAAATTATACCTGAGTGCCTAATCACTGGTCTATAGCTGAGTCTGGCCAGCTTCAACTTGCCTAGTGGACTCATCAGTAGTAGGAGCATGGCCAAAGGGTCCAACAACCCTCACTCTTTCAAGCTCACGAGCCTGGCTCATCTCCTCATCTCACATCGAGCATATCCTGGAAAGCTCTAACTCATGCTCCTTTATCATCCCCGCTTGCAGTGTCACTGTATCCAGATCATCAACACGGGGCCCCTTCCCAAGGGGAGCGAGTGATTCATCCTTGAGACTAAATAAATAAACCACCGGTTCAAAGGGATCGGTCAGTGGGAATACAACTGGTTCTTCTAATGCTGCTGTCATATCAGCCGGGAGCTGCTAGATCTCCTACTGAAGGGCCGTCATATCTACAAGTCGTGATGAACTGAGACTCTGCTAGACTCGCCTCTCAAATACATCTATACGTGTGTCCACGGGTGTGAGTCTCTCTTGGATAGTGGCTACCGCGAACGCCTGCATGCGAGCCTCAGCCTCTGAAATGGCCTGGTAGACCCATGGTAGGATTTTCTATAATAACTTAGTCAGTTATGACTCAGTGTGGGCCAGCCTTTGTGCCGTGGCTTGAATAGAAGCCGTTAACACATAAACCATGCCAGCGGGTGCTGTCTGTGTGGGCATGACCTTTGGAGCAGAAGTAGTAGTAGTGGGCCCCCTTTCCACATCATCCTTAGTCTGTGGGGGCCTCTCAGTAGTGGTATCAGCAACAGAGGTGGTGGATGGAGGCTCAGGCAGTGTCACCGCAGCGAACATCTCTAGCAACTGAACTGAAGGGCATGGTGCTCATTAGAAGGCCATCAAGTTATCATTAGCCTTGATCAGCTAGCATCTAGAGTCCACTGAACCTCTATTAATGAGTCTAAATAATGTATAATCTCTACCCTCGACTCTATATAGAGTCTATAGATCAAGCACGGGAAAGGGGATGGAGATGGACCACTTCATGGCCGCCTCATGGATCTTCTCTGCAATCCGGCTGGCCTAGTCAATCTCATAGCCTGCCAAGATGTTGGAAACCAATACAACACGATCTAATATTAGTATATTATCAGCAAGTGTTAGTCGAATCCATGATCTCACCATAGCCCACTAAAATTTGGTGGTGAAGCTGAGTGTGGCCTTCACAACAAGCTTTGCCGAAGTAGCTATCTACTCATGATTTAAGCTCCACTCTGTAATTTGGTAGGCAACCTATCTCATCAAATTGGCCCTGCGGAATGGGTCTCTCATCAGAGCCTTATCCCCTGATCTACCCCAATCTCTTATCAAACTCTTCAGTAGACTTGAGGGTTGGGAAATCTAGCCCGAATAATATGCGACGAATTGTAGTCTTAGGAATATCTACCTGTCGACCCCTCACCCTGGTATGCGTTAATTAGGGTTGAGTAATGGGCTTCTTCCCTTGGGAAGAAAGTCGAGAACAGTGGCGGCATAAGATGCATAGAACTCTCGAAGTAGCAGGGGAGTACTTCCCTAATGGCCATGCCAGCCACTAGAGCCCATAACTGATGATGGTGTACTGTAGGCCTAGGAAATTATCCGATCCTGAAATAACAATGAGGGTCTCCTCAAAAATGGAACAAGATAGTCGACCATGCTCGTTCTTCTATATGCTCTCTATGTAGATGACCCGCATGCCATTAACGCACCACCGCCTAGATAGAAAATCCGAACGCGAGGGTGATGCTTGAGGTGCCACAGAGGACTCTGCCTCCGACTCATCACCAGAACCTGACTCGGACACCTCTCTAAATGGAGTCATCCAAATAGAATTGCTATCTTTATTGCCACTCTCTTCAGTCTGGGGAGAGCAGATAATGATAGCCTAGGTTTAGGGCTACTCAGCATATATGATAGAAGCCAGTGTTAGACGTCGCTCAACGTCCGGGTCAGGCTAGTCCCTAAGCTCCTTTAGTGATCTACTGGTCTTGGAGGTGCCCTGATCTGCTTAGGGCTCATCTTGCAGTCTTCGTTGCAGGGCACTAATCTCATCTCTCCTACCTTTAGGGCCATCGTACTGAAATGCACATATTTAGCAAACATGATTATCCCTATAAGTACAGGAACGAAAAACAAGAACTTTCTTGAAATGGCTACAAATGGGTCTATGAAGGCACGTTTATGGGCCATAGTAAAAGTTACGAATTATAGAAGGCTCTCGAGAAAAAGAGTGCATAAATTTTGGTTACTAAAATTGCATCTATGAGACCAGATACGACTCGTAGAATGTTCCACGAGTTGTAGAATGAGTCATAGATGCATTCCAATGCTAAATGTGTACAGGCAGGGATCTACGAGACCTATCTACAAGTCGTAGATGAATCTATGGTTCACACATGGGGCAAATGCAACTCGAGGAATGTCCTGTGGGTCATAGAAGACCCTTGTAGTGTGAAATATCCAGAACTTTGGATTTTCCAAGCCTATCAAACCCACAAGACATGTTTACCATTAAAATCAGCATCGAAGCAACACATTATGCACCCCATTTCAACAAATGCCCAACACCGCACATGTAATGATCACACAGGACCTAATCAAATCTCATATTACATGTTTCTAAAGCAAACTGATCCCATTTGAATGTTTATACATTAAAGCGCGCACATCATTTTTCAAGAGATATAGTCTATTCAGTTGAAACAACATATGACGGCATGTTTTTCACATAACATCATTCAAACACACAAAACATGGCCCACACATATTTTCTGGCTTTTAACACTATTCAAGCATCGTCAAAATCTCAATGTCGCCCAAGATACACCTCTTTTTTGAAGGTTAAAACATTTGTTATCAAGATATATAACCTAACTAAGGTTAGGGTCGATCCCATAGGGAATACGGTAGACTTAGAGAATGTTCTAGCAAATCGAGTTCATCAACCTACTTATTTCACCAAAGAGGGGGGGGGTGTTTGTGACGACCCAGGCCTAGGGCCTAGATGTGACACGTTGAATGGAGTACCCGAAGGGACGCCAAACAAGCCTCTTACATATCATTACATATCCTTGGTTGTGAAAACAATTAAACAACATCAAAAGATTAGAAATAGGGCAAAGGGGCTAAGGGGAATCCTTTCATAACTAAACATCAAGAACAAGAGAGTCAATGCTCATAGCATAATTGCATAATTTGTCCAATAACACCTCTAAACATAGAATGCGCGGGGATAAAGACAACTTTTCGGGCTCACCCTTTTAGTATCAAAGTTCAACATAAGAGACAACAAAAGTAGGAGTGCAAAGCTAACGTCCCCGAACTTGCGGACTCACCAATGGCTATTTTTCAAGATGACTAACTAGCCACGGGGAGGATGATCTAAAAGAGCTCCAGTTTCTATATGGTAACATCATGAAGGAATAGAGTATGTGTTAGTGTGTTTGAATATACTAAGTATTTAGGATGCAATGCAACAAGAGATAGGAAACATAGTAAAAATGCATAAGCATAAGCAAGAGATAGTATAATATCAATATGGCATGCATGATTAATGCTTCAAGTAAAATATGCTTAGTCATAATCGAGAAATGTAAACTCAATATTGAGTAAAAGTGTGCTCAAACCTTACACAAACATGCTTGATAATGGCTAAGTAGTTACCCACTCACCTTACGGTATAGGCCTTTTTGGAAAGCGTTGCCGATACCCCAACTTTACAACATAGTCCTTTGGGTAGGTAGCAAGAGATGCCTCTTACCTTATGATATAATCCTTTCAGTAAGAGTCATGATTGATTCTACCTTACGGCATGGTCTCATCGGTAGAAGTCCTTAAATATCCTTACCTTACAACATAATCTCTTTGGTAAGAAGATGGGTGTACTTACCTTACAATATGATCTTATCGGCAAGAGAGATCCGACCTTATGACATGTTATTTTCTGTAGGTTGTCCCTACCTTATGGTATAATCTTTTAAGTAGGAACCATGAGTCACTCTACCTTACGGTTTGGCCTTTTTGGTAGATTGTCCCTACCTTATGATATAATCTTTTAAGTAGGAACCATGAGTTACTCTACCTTATGGTATGACCTTTTTGGTTGATTATAAAATGTCCATACCTTACGATATAATCGTTTTGGTAGGAGTCATGAAAATAGCTCATCAGGCCATCAAATTCAAGTATTAAGAAAGGACTCCTCATTTTCCCAAGAACACAACAAACATAAGAGCCGAATGATTCACTTGCAATGCCATAGGTGCTTTAAATGATTTCAACATGTATATACATTCCTTTCATAATCATAATCCACTTTACTCTTAAGTCATGTAATAGATCATCAATAACTCGAGAATCCTTAACAAGACATTTTATCAAACACTTGTCGGGTGTGAAATGCTAGTTTAAAATCATGCAATGTAAGAGTGAACTCATGCAAGAAAAATCAATGTAAAGCCAACTACCAACAATTGATAATAACCTCAATCAATGTATATTAAAACCCATAGATCCATAGCTCAAAACATTCTTAAACAATCACAATTTAATGAAACCCCAATATAGTTCATAGTCAGTTCCATAATAAGTAAGACCATAAGTAATTCAACTTAGAAATGTGAATTTAATGTAAAAAGAAGGCTTGGAAATCATGGGTGAAAGGACCCAATGGTTGAACCCACATACCTTAGACTTTGAGTTTCTTGGAATTGGGTTGTGAGAGACATGGAGCTTGGAAATAGGTCTTGGAATCCAAAACTTGTTCTTGAGTTTCCTTAAATTTGTATTGGGGTCTTGGTGGAGGCTCTTGAGAGAATTTGAGAGTGTATTTGAGATAAGAGTAATGAGTTTGATCCTTTGGAATAGGTTTAGGTCTTTTGGGGAGGTTAAGATAGCATTGGAAGTCTAAAAAGGTCATTAGAGTAATTAAAATTTACGAAAACACATTAGTGAACGGATGGAAAAATTGGCAAAGTGTTGCCTCAGTGGAGGTTTGATTAGTCATGTGGCACTCCACGGGTTGTGTGGAGCACTTATGAGACAAGACTTAGCCTCAAAATTCCAATTAGAACACTTGGGAGAAAGTTAGCATCATCATCACTTTGACAGGCCACTTCAAGGGTTGTGTGATGCTTCATGGTCCGTGAAGTGATCCGTTACACCATACTTAGACAAGAAAATGTAGCCAGGCCACCCCACGCCTAGGTGCCATGAGCTGTCAGACCCCATACGACCCGTCAAGGGTTCCCGTGGCACCACACTTGACCAAAATTTCCTCCCATGCTTATCAAGCCTTCCCTGAACACACCTTATGACCATCCATACGGTCAGTGGGATGCTACACAGCCTATGCCACTACCCGTGTCAACTCTCATAGGCCAAAAATGGCCTTTTCCAGTTCAAGGATGTCTAAGTGGTCCGTCAAACACCTCGCTGCCCGTCAAGGAGCCCGTGTGACATCACTGCACGAGAGGGTCTCACGAAAACGGTTATAACTCCTCCATCCGAACTTGAAATGAGGTGAAACCAAGTGGGTTGGAAAGCTAACTAAAAGGGATTTCATTTTACATGTTATGGGCCACCCATTTCCGAATGTGTTAAAAGTGGTGCTTGTTTAAAGGTTACCCTTGCATTAACCAACACTCAAAACTCGACTCGTAGGGAAGTCTTGAACTCGTCTAAGTACTAAAAGTCTCCCACGAACCTAATACACCCCCAACCTAATCAAATGAGGTCTAAAACATGGTTACATAAAAGCGTGGCATTACGGGGTGTCACAATATCTCCCCCTTGGAAACATTCGTCCTCGAATGTCAAAGAAACGTACACAAGGAAAGTACTTATGAAGATTTTGGCCCTTCATGGATGCAACAATCGGACTTAAACATTATTTACAAAAAGTCTCTACATGAACATCAAAATCACCATAATCTTGTCAACATAAACGTGAATGCATGCAAATGACATAAGGGCCGAAACTTAAGACTTGAAATCATAGAAGGGACTTAGTTTGATATCTTAAGCTTGAATAGAATGAAAGAGGCATGGTTATCGCTTTTTCATGACCGCTCCAGCTCCCTAAAAGACACCTTCAACTTGACGATTCTCCTAAATGACCTTGATGAACACCATATCCTTACTAATCAATATTTATTCATATCCATCCAGCTTCTCCACCGGACCTTCCCATAAGTCAACTTATCTTCCAAATCACCCATAACCTCAAAGAGGTCTATAACACTTGAGTCACCAACATATCTCCTAAACCTAAATGCATGAAGAACAGGACGAACCATTCCTATAACCATAGGAAACTCCAATTCATAGGCCATGACATTTTGATGTTCATGCTTCAATAAGAAAGCGATCACTGTCAGCAATTAACCTAACCAAAAGTTAGGGTCGAACCCACAGAGAATATGGGGCTTGATTACAAGATTTCACTACTAACCATTTCAAACATCGATAATGAAAATCTCTAAATGAGGGAGGGGGGCGAGGGTCTGAGATTCAAAAATGAAAGTAAATTACGACTATACTACTATGTAAGAAAACATGCAATTTTAGGGACAACTTGGGAATTGTGTTCCCCATGGTTTGTTGACTCAATTACCCTTGATAACATAACTACAATTGAAGAGTCGCATGCAGGACGATGACTTAGGTTATTCCAGCTCTCTTGTGAAGGTGAAGGTCGAATTTACCATGGTGCTTGGTTAGCAACCATGGCATGCCAACTAACCATTACCAACTATCCCAGTCAACCTCCCCTTGGCCAGGTTTGATTGATTAGACAAGAAGATATCGATTGAATCCTGTCATCTACTTCCCTTTTCCTTATTCATCACTACCTTGGTCGGGCTTGTGATAGTAGCTAGGATTTGGGGTTGGCCACCACCAAACAACAATCATAATGAAGGGAAATAGATAATACATGCAAAACCCCAATCATAGAAATGCAATAAACCTAGGTCATCTCAAGCCAACTATCCATGGTACATCCCCAAGTTGTGGGTGCTTAGCTACTCATGGCTAAGGCAAAACCAACAAAAATGCACATACAAGACATAAATGAGAGTTTTACCAACAACAATGAAGAATGTAAGCACCACAATTTGCAAATCCAAAAGCTTGATTGATCAACAATGAGTGCAAAGCAAGATTTGCAATCCCCTAAATGGGTTTTCCAATAGAAAACAATAAACTAATCTAAAAATCCAAAAAAAGTTTCAAAAGATGTTTGTAAAATGTCTCCTGTTCGAACTCTCTTCTAAAACCCTAACTTAAACTATATATAGTATTTACAAAATAACCCTAGAATTTACACAGAAAAGATTGCTGGCAGCTGATAAATCTAGTAGGTACGACTCGTAGGATGAACTACGAGTCGAAGTCGAGGTCTTGTATTAGGTTCTTGGCATCTTGGACTAAACTGGTATGACCCATAGTTATGAGTCGTTGCTTGAGCTACGACTTATATGTGCTTCTCGCAGCATTGACCTTTAGTTTTTGGTCCAATATTTTGGCTCCCTGATTCTTGCTATGAGTCCTCTTATACGAGTTGTGGTGGGACTTATGACTCATAGGATGGCATCGTAGGGGTGACCTCTACTTAGTTGGTTTTTGAATTTTTCGTCTCTGATTCTTGGTACGACACACCTTACGACTCTTATCTTGGGCTACGACTCATAGGTGTGCTCGTATGTCCTAAGCTTCAGCAAAATCTGCAACTTTTCTTCAAAATCATGCCAACCTAACTTTTCTGTAAGAACAACACACAAACACATAAAAACCATAAAAAGTCGCATTAAGAACTCACAAAATCCCTTGTCTTAGGCATCAAATGTGCTGTATTTTGATAGCACATCAACACCCTCAACTTAGAATGTTGCTTGTCCTCAAGCGACGACTCAATCTGCGCAGACAAAGAGAAATCCATGGCAGTTATGCTAATGGCATATACAACAACTCCTTTGATCCAGGTACCCAATTGCCCTTTTCAAAACAGGATTGCAAAGTTATTAAGCATAACAAGAACATAATGAGATACCTGGCAATCCAACTATGACAAGCTAAGGAGTATCAACCACACCCAATCGCTGGTATAGTCATATGCTACTCAAGTGGTGCAAATGCCATGACTCGAAAGAAGTCCCTTACACTCACTCAAAAGCATTTATAATTCAGGGACTGAGGAAGCATTCTCACTATCACAATTAAATTAAAATTCATGCATACTAACTAACACCATAGGCTTGCCTCAATACTCATCCTCTGGCTTGGTGATAAAGTGGAGTTGGATCACTTTAGGACTTATAGGCTCGTAACATAGGTTCAGGGTGCTTTGATATGGTATTTTGGGCAAGTAGAGACTAAAAGCTATCCCTGAACCATGTTTACCAACATTTTTTGATTTAATAATCCAACCCTTATTTTTAATAAATGCACCCTTATTCTCCTATTTTGAAATTTTCTCGAGTGCTTTCTATCTCTTTTTCAACTGTACCTCGATTTGAAACTCATTTTGCTACTTTTTCTCAACTCAAGGCACTTTTCTTCTTTTTCTTCACTGTTCATGCTTTTTCATTTCTTTCTTGATTTACCAACTAACCACCTTATTATTATTACGTTACCACAATAAGGGTCACCCTCAACTTAGGCTTTTAGCCTGAGATGAAGTGCATAATATCTATTTCTCACACCAGGGCCACAACTTGTAGCCACCCTCAACTTAGGCTTTTAGCCTCAATTAAGGTTCACATGTCTAAGGATAGACCTGGGCCAATATAAAGGTATTTCATCAAACAAAGTTAAGCTAGCAAGGTATCAAGAAAGAATGAGTACATGAGAAGCTCAAAAATTTGAAACAAGGGATTCACTTACTCATCTGGAAGGCCATTTAGGCTAAAAGTGGGTTCACTCACAGAACAAAGGCCTAAGATCCTTTCTATATCCACCATATCACCAAAACAATCTTAAGCACTAAGGCAAGTTCTGGGTCCATACAAGATGCATGAATGCAGCAAAATAAGCTCACAATACACATGGCAATTGCATCCATAATCAAGTATAGATCCATAGGAAATGCTTTCAGTCTCAGCTTACCTTCACAATATCAGAACAAACATTGCCAGGTACTCAAAGATGTATGAATGCATCAACAACTACAATCTCAAAAATTTTGAGGGTACTTAATTTTTCATCAAAACTTTAAAAATACATCTAAAAATTATGTATATGCCAATAGATAACACTACTATGTATTTACACATTATCTACACTACCTAAACATGATGGTTCAACAGAAAAGTAAACATCCGCAAGGAAAAAGAAGTATGGCAAGGAAACCTTGGGATCGAAAATAGGGGAAGTTATGGACTTGAGGCTACTTAGACTTCACCTTAATCCATAACTTGCCACACTCCACCAAAATAGGATATTTGTCCTCAAAGTAAAGACAAGAACGAAAACAAAACATGATAATATAGAAATATATACATACATACATTAAAAACAAAAAAATAGCATCCAAATTATAACTAAAAATAACATCTAAACTAGAAATATTTAAACATATCCAAAAATCAACATAATAAAAAGATTGTCTAATAAGAGGACAAAATATCCATCATGACAAAATAAAAACTGGGGTCAAAAGAAGTCAAACATCATGGTGCATCAGGCACTGGTCTCTGGCTGGTCTGTGGGGTCCTGGAGCATCAACTCCTCTGCAATAGTACCGGAAGTACCCTCTCCATGTGGGGTATGCTGCTCCCGTTTTCTCAGAATAGCCACTAACAATAGCGACTCCTACACCATCTCCTTTGGTATGAGCTCCTCCTATGGTATCGGCCTGTTCGAGCTCGGCCCTGGGTCATCACTATGCTCAAGAGGCCTCTTCCCACGAACGTCCGGTGATCGGCTAGCCACTTGAATGCCTCATAGTCTGCCGGTGCAACCTTCGGGGCTGTAACAGGAGCTGCCAACATGTGTAATAATTCGGCCTTAAACTTGGCCAACTCCTCGGTCACAACACTCATGTCAGGGGGCCGAGCTCCCTCAAGTTACCGCTGGACTCTCACCTCGAAGGCATCCACCTGGGCATCCACCACCCTAACTCTCTCATCTACCAGATCATGGGTGAATGACTTCATCCTCTCATTGGAGTCCCGTACATCTGGTCAACCCATGGCCAGACCCGCACTAATAATGCCTGAAGCCTGGACTCCGCCGTAGCAACCCTACATGACCATGCCTGAAAAGCAACAGTAGAAATAATAGAATCAACCTATAATGAAGTTGTTGCTAGTGCTGGAGTGCGGGAGGATGGTGTGGACTCGATCTCCACAGCTGGCGTGGGCTCTGTAGCAACTGGAGTAGTACTGATAGTGGCTGGAGGTGCACTCTGAGTCAGAGGCTCTACTGGGAATGGCTCTGAAAGAGGAAGAGCAGCTCGTGGTAAGGCCACTGGGTTCTCGTCAGCCTTTATTAGGCTGGGATCCATGGTGCGTGTGGCCTCTACATGAGGGTCACGGTGGGGGTCAATAGGAACACTTGTTGCACCTCATAATCGATGAATCAGAATTGGGAATGATAGTGAGCTATTTGTCTGAGCTGCAACATCGTGAATCTGCTCAGAAATAATTCGGGTCCAATGTATAGCATAACCAGCTAGAATGCTGGCCAACAATACCATACTCTCTAGGGCGATCACATTATCCGTAAAGGTTGGTCTAATGTGCCAATGGATAATGGACCACCAAAACTTGGCCCGGAATAAGAGGTAGGCTTTCACAGTTGGATCTGCATGGTTTGTGACCATGTTGGCTCGACACCCGCCTCACAAATCTGACTGGCAATCCATTGCAGAAGCTCTTTCCTAGTCATAATGTCCTTCCCAGACCGCTCTCCTCATTTTATTATATGGTCATTGTACTCTACGGTAGACTAAGGTACTCGGTAAGTGGGCCCAAACTAGACTCGTCGGATCGTCTCCTTCGAGATATCAACCTTCCTTCCCTAGACTGTAACCACTCGTAGCCTAGGCTGCTCAATCGGTTTCTTATTCTTCGGCAACCCCCGGTGGAGCGTAGCAAGATACGCCGCATAAAACTCACGAACTACATAAGGGGCATATTTGCCCAATTGCTGTGTGGTCCATCATTGTCTGTGCTCATCTAACCCAGCATCCGGTCTGGGCACTCTGTCAAATCCTGAGGCATTCAATCTAGACTCCTTATGAAACTAGCGGACCGGTTTGTCTTGCCCCTTTGGATCTAACCCCTGGTTGTAAATTTCTTCCATACCCGCCTAACACACCATCTATGGTCGACTGGGGGTTGTTACTAGAATTCCTCTTGCTGGGTCTGGGAGGTGCTCTCCGACTCCGGCTCTGAACCTGAATGTGAGGGGGTCATTTGAGGTAGGCTGCTATGTGACCCGTCCCAGTTACCCTATTGTTCCTCCTCTTTAGACTGGGAGGAACTGCTAACTATGAGCATCTGTACTATAACCGGCCGGATCTGGGGTCTTTTGGCTTCGGAGTCTACCCTGACTCTGTGGACTTCCATAGAGCCCTCGGATTGCTCAGTCTCGGAGGATTCATCCATCAACCTCCATTGGAGAGTTTGAATCGCTCGTTTGTCCTTTGGGGGCATTTTATCTACAAACCAACAAATAGCAACATAGAAGTTCAAGATGTTTGATCCATTAAAACACATAACACAAAACAAAGAACAAGAAACAAAAACAAATCAAAAACAGACAGTCACTAATGCAACTGCAAGTTTGCAGATACGAGGGCAGTTATAACTCGTAGGGTAACCTATGAGTCGTACACTATACTCGTAGAACCACAAATCCTATATAAATTCTTTCTAATCTCAGATGTGAGGCATAGTTACAATCCATAGGGGAACTAACAAGTCATAGTCTGGGCTCGTACCTATTTTCAAAAACAATTTTTAGAACTCAGATAAACTTACGAGACCCTCACTACGAGTTGTAGCAGGCACTACGAGTCGTATATGAGTCTCGTATGAGAAACTTGAAGGAACCACAGATGATTGATGCTTGCTACGAGGGACCACTAAGACTCATATAGGGACTTACGAGTTGTAAGAGTGCCTCGTAGCTGACTGCAGAAGGCATCTTTAGTGCCTAACAATTTCCCGTGCAAAGCACAAACCAAACACACCATTCAACAGACTTGGCACACAATGATAATGTCAAATACTTGGCACATAAGCAAGCCCTCAATAACATCAGAAACTTAGAACAACCATAATCCCTAAGAATCGAATTCATTTTAAGAGTATGTCAAACATTCCAAAAACAAAATACTTTCCAATCTCACACGTGATATCAACAGGACATTCAATAGAAATGCAATTGTAATTCAGATCATTTCAATCAATTCCAATAGGTAAAAGAATATGAAGTACATCCATACCTCCTAAATTCCAATTTTCTCAACAATATAGACCATGAATGGGCACAGTCACACACTATATTCCATGAATCACAATTATCGCATTCACAATCATCCACTCAAGAATTCTAACAAGATCTTGATTCACAACTCAACTCTTCAAAATGTAAAAGCCCTAGGTTGCAAATCAAGATAAAAAATTACCACATGGCATGGTTATAAATGATTTTCCCAAGCATATACTCATGAAAAAAATAAGCTTACCGCAAATGAGTGTCAAATTTAACCACGGAGCTTACTAATCGACTGGAGAAGTTAACCAAAACAAGGGAAATCAAAAAACACAATGACAACCCTAGGAATAGTGACTTCGTTGGAATCTTCATCGAAAAATGAGGTGGGTCGCTGGGGTTTTGATTGAAAAAGTTCTTCAGAGGATAATTGGGGGTTTTTCGTCGCTTAGGGTTTGGAAAAATGGAGTTTGGGGGTCAATATTTATTTTGACCCCCTTTTAAATGAAATGGGATAAGAATTTTTAAAACTGCTGATCATGACTACGAGACCCCGACTACAAGTTGTAGGCTTTCCTATGACTCGTAAGTCCCGGTCTTATAGCAAACCCAACTCTTGCAAGAATTCAAAATCCATACCTGGACACTATGAACCCCTGTTATAATTCGTAGAAGTCTCTACGAATAATAAGGTTGGCTCGTAGTGTATGTGCCAACTTCTGATAATCACTGATTCCCTCTATGATGCATGACTATGAGTCGTATTAAGGACTACGACTCGTAGGCCTGATCGTAGAGGCTGTTCCTATTGCCACTTTTCAGATCTTCAGTTTTTCAATTTTCACCTGCAAACCAAACCTCAAAGTACGATAATTCCCAAAATATTACAACTGCACCAATGTATTTCAACATAAAAACAAACTCACACCTTCTACCTTCGAATCTAAACACCCAAAAACACTTTAACACAAGCCAACAATTATCTATAATGCTTGGATTGCCTCCCAAGAAGCGCCTTATTTAACGTCGTGGCTTGACATTGTCATCGTCCCTCATCAACTATCATCAAGGTTCTATACCTCACTCTTGCATTTATCCAGGTGTTTCGTGAATTGGCGAATATCGAACACGACCTAAGCATCATTAACCCTAAATCACAGTTGACCCCAATCCATATCCACTAGGTTCTCCCAGTGGCCAGAAATGGTCTCCCCAAGATGATGGATATCTCAAAATCAACTTCACAGTCAAGGATCACAAAATCCGCGGGAAAGATGCATTTATCAACTTTAACAAGCACATCCAAAAGGATTCCTTCCAGCTTTTTAATGGTTTGATCTATCATAAGCAACCTCATTCTTGTTGGGGTAGGAGTACCAAGGCCAAGCTTTTTGAATACAACAAGAGGCATTAGATTGATGCTCGCTCCTAGATCACACAAAGTCCTCGCAAACTCAACATCACCAATGGTGCAAGGGATGATAATGCACCGGGGCCCTCTCGTTTTTGCACAAGGCATTTGGTCATAATCGAACTACATTGTTGGAGTTCTTGTGAGAACTCTTAGTTCAAAGTACGGTTCTTGGTCACCAAATCTTTTATTTACTTGGCATACTCGGGCATTTTCTCCAAGGCCTCTAAAAGAGGAATGTTAATGGAGAGTTGCTTCAATATCGAGAGGAAGTGTTTGAATTTACCCTCCTCTTCCTTTTTCTTAAGCCTGTTAGGGAAAAGAGGAGGAGGTTTGGGAATTGATTTCCATTTCTCGTACTCCCTTACCTCTTCCTGTTGCATCCCAACGACCTTCGAATCTTCTCCCTTGACCACGACTTCACCACCAGACCCTTTTCATCAAGTTCATCCACAATTACTAGCATCTGGGGATCTATGGAGAAATTGCTACTCCTAGATTTCACCGCCATGTAATTCCCTTAGTTTTACGATTTTGAACCATATTGCTCGGTAATGTACCCTTTTGGCATTGATTTAATTGTGCAAACACTTGCCCAAATTGCTGTTCAAGTTGCTTAATCACCACCGAGTGAGACTCTATTTTTGGGTTAATACTTGAAGTATCCTTTTTCATTCCCTTTAAAGTCTCATCTTGGTAGTCGTCCATCTTCAACAACTTTTCGAAAATCTCTTCAATCCTAGAGTTGTTTGATTCGACATCACGATCATGAGGTGACACATAAGGACCATTCCTGTAGTCCTCTCTTGTTCCCCACTCGGTGTCTGGCACTCTCTCTTTCTTATAGTATCCGCCCCGATTGTCTCTATACACCCCGTCATGGTTGAAGTTTTGACCTTGATTCCCGGACCCTTACATCCAATAGTCCGAATTGGACCCTTGGCAGTTGTTCCAGAAACCCACTGCTTGGTTGCTTACAAAACATGCATCCTCATCAAAGAATGGATCATCATAGATAGGAGCCTTCAGAGGTTGGTGGGTGATTGCTTTGACACTCGTTTGGTTTTGCTTTTAAACCAAGTCCATACTTGTATGAAGTTGTTCCATGATCTCTTCGTTCACCTTTGCTTGCTCATTGTTGGTGTTGACCGTAAAAGAAGGTTTCATTGCACCTCGCTCTCATTGAACCCATGCTATATTTGTTTTGACCACTTGATCCATCCTTGCGGCTATCAATCCAAAAGGTTAGTCTAAGAACATGCCTCCCATGATTGTGTGGACGCAAGCGTGACTATTCTCATCAAGTGCCCGATAGAAAATCTCAACTAATGCATCATCAACAATCTTGTGATAGGAACCATCCTCAAGCATTTAGTAAACCTCTCTCATATTGTGCTAATAGAGTCACCCGACAATTGCTCAAAATTTTTTATTTGGTCCTTGAGCTTCAACCTTTTGGATCTTGGAAAATATCTTTCAAGGAATACTCTCTGAAGCTCAACCCAGCTTGTAATAGTGCCCGAAGGAAGGTCAAATAATCATACAACTACATTGCCAGTCTATGAAAGTGGAAACACTCTTAGACCCACAACAACAAAATAAGGGTTTTGTGTCCCCATGACACTCTTGCAAACAAATACCTCATTTTGGAGATGACCGTGGGGATCCTCTGAAGGTAGCCCTGTGAATAGCCCACAGTTTTGGAGTATTTGGAGCAATCCACTCGATACAGTGAACTTAGTATCTGGCAGTAAAGGATGTAGTACTATGGCATCGGTAACATCAATAGCCATAGGGTTCAATCGATATTGATTCTATCCATAAGCGTTTTCATTGAAGTCCTTGAGCTGTGGCCTGTTACCCCTTTGTTGTGTATTCTCTTCTCTACCCATATACTCATTCTTATTCATATCCTTCTCAACCTCGATATCCTCATTCACTTGATCCATTCTACTTGGTAGTCGATGGATCTCCAAATTAAGTGGAGCTAAGGGATTCCCTTGACTCCTTATGTTGGGCATACAACCTAGTACACCCTGCAAATAAAATCAAATGACAAACCAAAAAAACAAAAGTAAAATACACGAGATTCTAGAAATCAATACTAGATCTAACTAATAGTAAAATCAAATCAAAAACTAGTTGTATTCCCAGGCAACGGCGCCATAATATTTTGACATTCTGATGTTCATGCTCCAATAAGAAAGCGGTCGCTATCAGCAATTAACCTAGCCAAAAGTTAGAGCCAAACCCAAAGGGAATACGAGGCTTGACTACAATATTTCACTACTAACCATTTCAAGCATAGATAAATAAAATCTCTAAATGGGGGGGGGTTGTGATTCAAAAAAGTAAATTATGACTATACTACTATGCAAGAAAACACTCAATTTTAGGGACAACTTGGGAATTGTGTTCCCCATGGTTTGTTGACTCGATTACCCTAGTTAACATAACTACAATTGAAGAGTCGTATGTAGGATGGTAACTTAGGTTCTTCCAGCCCTCTTGTGAAGGTGAAGGTTGAATTTCACCATGGCGCTTGGTCAACAACCATGGCATGCCAACTAACCATTACCAATTGTCCCAGTTAACCTCCCTTTGGTTAGGTTTGGTTGATTAGATGAGAAGACATCGATCGAATCCTGTCATCTACTTCCCTTTTCCTTATTCGTCACTACCTTGGTCGGGCTCATAATAGTAGGCAGGGTTTGGTGCTGGGCACCAGCAAACCACAATCGTAATGAAGGGAAATAGATAATACATGCAAAACCCCAATCATAGAAATGTAATAAACATAGGTCATCTCAAATCAACTACTTATGGTTCCCATAACCCCAAGTTGTGGGTGCTTAGCTACTCATGGCTAAGGAAAAGCCAACAAAAATGCACATACAAGACATAAATGAGAGTTTTACCAACAACAATGAAGAATGTAAGCACCACAAGTTGCAAACCCAAAAGCTTGATTGATCAACAATGAGTGAAAAGCAAGATTTTCAATCCCCCAAAATGGGTTTTCCAATAGAAATAATAAACTAATCTAAAAACTTAAAAAAAGTTTCAAAAGATGATTGTATAATGTCTCCTGGTCGAACTCTTTTCTAAAATCCTAACTTAAACTATATGTAGCATTTATAAAATGACCCTAGCATTTTAACAGAAAAGACAGTTGGCAGTTGATAAATCTCACAGGTACGACTCATAGGATGACCTACGAGTCATAGTCAAGGTTTTGTATCAGGTACTTGGCATCTTGGAGTAGACATGTATGAACCATAGGTACGAGTCTTTGCTTGAGCTACGACTCGTATGTTCTTCTCGTAGTCTTGGCCTTCAGTTTTTGGTCCAACATTTTTTCTCTCTGATTCTTGCTATGAGTCCTCTTATATGAGTCATGGTGGGACTTACGACTCATAAGATGGCCTCGTATGGGTGAGCTCTACTTAGCAGATTTCTGAATTTTTGGTCTCTGATTGTTGCTATGATACACCTTATGACTCGTATCTTGGGCTACGACTCGTAGGTGTGCTTGTATGTCCTAAGCTTCAGCAAAATTTGCAACTTTTCTTCAAAATCATGCAACATAACTTTTCTGCAAGAACAACACAAAAACACATAAAAACCATAAAAAATCACATTAAGAACTCACAAAATCCCTTGTTTTAGGCATCAAATGTGTTGCATTTTGACAACACATTAGGCCACCTTACTAATTCTCCTCAACTACCTATAAGGACCCTCAATCGTTGGGCTTAATTGTCAACCTTATACACACCTAGCCCACCTTGGTACCCAAAGCCAGCATCTCTCCCTTGGGAGTGTACCCTCATTCTCAACTTCACCCAACATCATTCCAACCTAGTCAACCGGTGAATTTCTCCAACCACCCCTTTTTGTCACCCCCAAAGACTCTTTACTTCCCATAATTAGCGAGCAACTTCACATTCCGCAAAATTCACAATATCAGTGTCAAATGATCCGCAAGCTCTAAGTAAGTCAATACTCCATCACTAGGGACCACCATAAGCTTGACAAGGTAGGGTTTTAAGACCCTAGTCATGAAACCTATAAACGCTGGTGCATAAGTCAACCAAATAACTCCACCATGACTTAAAATGCTTACTCCTAGTTCGATAGGACACCTAAGGATACCGCCTACCCTCATCCTCACTTAGGGACAAAACCCGAACCGAAGAACAATCTTAGAGAAGTGACTAACCCATTGTAGTTGACCAAATAGATCGTCCGTCCTTAACCATCATATTACCACCTTACGGGTCCTACACTCATTAGAAGCATGATATGCAAGTAGCCAAACCACCGTAAGGCCTCCAACCCATCAAACCAAATTCAACCAAGATCACTAGACAAGACTCTATGCAATAAGGACATGGGGAAACCCTTATAGACCTTCTAGCCACAATAGACTCACTTGACCATTCGGTTCACACATGAATCCTACTAGTAACAAAAACGAATAATGAAAGAAATAGCGATTCCTAGAACTATCAAAGCATGCAAAACAAAAATCAAGAAAACTCTTAACATACCAGTAGCATCATCGGGCACCTCATCCCCTCCTTGTCTCCTTTGAAGAGCATAGAACCGATTACATCTTAGAGCACCCCCTTGATAAATATCACCACCTTTACCCTTGTTTTGAGCATATGGACAATCCAGAATTTCGTGGCCCATCTCACCACACCCAAATCATGCTCCGATGTTCCTCCAACATGTGCCACCATGTTTCCTCCCACATTTTGGGCATATGGGACGAGCCTCCGTCTCAACACCTTCTTGGAGCCTTGGGTTAGGTACCCCATCCTTGGAAATCCTCTTGTTTGGAGCAATAGAGGACCCTTGTCCTTGAAACTTAAAATCTTGTTGAAACTGGTCACCCTCAAATCGAGCCCTCTTGGACTCCTTACTTCTCTTCTTCCTAAGTTTTTCCCCCTCAAGTTGTTTGGCAAAGGTCATGCCGAGACAAATCGATATCTCTTACAAGCATCGCAGTACGATACACTTCATTAATCAAATCGAATACCCCCATCACAAACTTGTTCATCCTTGACCTAGCGTCGGCCACCAAATGTGGAGCATAAGGAAAGTTTGTTGGACTTGAGAGCATATTCCCTCACACTCATAGAACCTTGCTTAAGGTTCATGAACTCCATCATTCTAGCCTCTCTCAATGCAAGAGGGAAGAACCAGCTATAGAAGATAACTTTGAACTCCTCCTAAGGAATAACATCATGGTTTCTTCTCTCCACCTTCAATTGCACACATTAAATTTGAGCTACACCTTTTAGTTGATAAGCCGCTAGATCCGCCTTTTCTTTTGAACTTACACACATGATGGATAACACTTATACACCTCATCTATGAATTCTTGGGGGTCCTCATCCACCTTTGACTCGTGGAACTCCGATGGATTCATCCTTGTAAATTCCCTCACCCTAGAGGCCAGAGTAGGAGTATAAGGGGCTTGGGCCCTTTGGTTGATTTGATTAGTAATGTCATGGGCCAACATGGTTATAGTATTCTGAACTCAACCTTGGTAGCCCCTCCACCTTGATGAGCTTGATGAATGGGGTAAGCTGGTTGTCCCTCGGGTATATGAGCTATTCTTCCTCTTGGGATAGCATGATCTAGCATATCAAGGAACAATAGTTAGGGGGGAAACCTTAGCACGACATAGAGTAAGAAGAAGGGAAACATTTCCTAAAACGTCTTATAGCCTCTTATTCATAGTTATGGTGCATAACATAACCATGAATAAGACTCTAATTAACATGGTGTGTTGGATGCTGAGGACCATTATCAACCTAATTCGCTAATAACAAGTTTGTCATGACCCAAGCCTAGGGCCTAGACATGACACGACGAATAGGGAACCCGAAGGGACCCCAAACAAACCTCTTTCGTATCATTACAAATCCTTGGTCGCGGAAGCAATTAAACAAAACCAAAAGATTAGAAATAAGGGCAAAGGGGCTAAAGGGAATCCTTTCATAACATAAACATAGAGAACAAGAGAGTCAAGGCTCATTGTATAATTACATAACTTGTCCAACAACATCTCTAAACATAGAACAGGCGGGGGCCAAGACAACTTTCAGGGCTCACCCTTTTAGTATCAAAGTTCAACATAAGAGATAACAAAAGTAGGAGTGCAAAGCTAATGTCCCCGAACTTGAAGACTCACCAATGGCTATTCTTCAAGTTGACCAACTAGCCACGGGGAGGATGATCGAAAAGAGCTCTGGTTCTTACATTGTAACATCATGTAGGCATAAAATATGCGTTAGTATGTTCGAATGTACTAAGTATGTAGGATGCAATGCAACAAGAGATAGGCAACATAGTCAAAATGCATGAGCATAAGCATAACCAAGAGATAGTATAATATCAATATGGCATGCATGATTAATGCTTGAAGTAAAATATGCTTAGACATAATCGAGAAATGTAAACTCAATATGGAGTATAAGTATGGTCAACCCTTACACAAATATGCTTGAGAATGACCAAGTAGTTAACTATTCACCTTACGGTATAACCCTTTTTGGAGAGTGCTGCCGATACCCCTACTCTATGACATAGTCCTTTGGGTAAGTAGTATGAGATGCCTCTTACCTTATGATACAATCCTTTTGGTAAGAGTCATGATAGATTCTACATTACGACATAGCCTCATTCATAGAAGTCCTTAAGTATCCTTACCTTCCGACGTAAGCTCTTCGGTAAGAAGATGGGTGTACTTTCCTTATGATATGATCTTAGCGGCAACAAAGATCCTTCCCTATGGCATGTCCTTTTTTGTAGGTTGTCCCTACCTTACAATCTAATCTTTTTAAGTAGGAACCATGAGTTACTCTACCTTACAGTAGATCATAGAATGTTCATACCTTACGATAAAATCTTTTAGATAGGAGTCATGAAAATAGCTCATCAAACTATCACATTCAAGTATTAAGAAATAACTCCTCATTTTCCCAAGAACACAACAAACATGAGATCCCAACGATTCACTTGCAATGCCATAGCTGCTTTACATGATTTAAATATGTACATACATTCATTTCATCATCATAAGCCATATGACTCATAAGCCATGTAATAGATCATCAATAACTCAAGAATTCTTAACAAGACATTCTATCAAATACTTGACGGGTGTGAAATGCTAGTTCAAAATCATGCAATTCAAGAGTGAAATCATGTAAGAAAAATCAATGTAAAGCCACCCACCAACACTAGGTAATAGCCTCGAGCAATGTACATTAAAACACCTCATCAAATCTCAAAGTAGATCATAGATCTGTAGCTCAAAACATGCTTAAACAATCACACTTTAATGAAACCCCAATATAGTTCATAGTCAAATCCATATTAAGTAAGACCCATAAGTAATTCAACTTAGAAATGTGAAATTAATGTAAAAATGGAGGATTCAGCACCATGGGTTAAAGGACCCAATGGTTGAAACCCACATACCTTCGACTTTGAGTTTCTTAAAATTGGGTTATGAGAGACTTGGAGCTTGGAAGTGGGTCTTGGAATCCAAAACTTGTTCTTGAGTTTCCTTGAATTTGCATTAGGGTCTTGATGCAGACTCTTAGAGACTTTCAGAGTATATTTGAGATGTGAGTAATGAGTTTGATCCATTAGAATAGGGTTTAGGTCTTTTGGGGAGGTTAAGATAGCATTGGAAGTCTAAAAAAGTCATTAGAGTAATTAAAATTAACGAAAATGCCATTAGTGAACGGATGGAAAAATTGGCAAAGTGTTGCCTCATTAGAGGTTTGAATGGTCGTGTGGCACTGCACGGGTCGTGTGGAGTGCCCGTGAGACAAGACTTAGCCTCAAAATTGCAATTGGAACACTTGGGAGAAAGTTCGCGTCATCGTCACTTTGACAGGCCACTTCACGAGTCGTATGATGCTTCATGGTCCATGTAGCGGTCCGTTGCACCACACTTGGACAAGAAAATGTGGCCAGGCCACCCTACGCCTAGTTCCATGAGCCTTTAGACCCTAAACGACCCGTCAAGGGTGCGTATGGTACCACACTGTAACACCCCACATTTTTACATGTACTAATGCTATGGGAATGAATTATAGTATGGTTTGGTCAACTTAGCATCAATTCTTGAAAGTTCTTGATTCTTGTGTTAGCGGGCGATATGGGCGTCTA
>JAPFFP010069722.1:0-24620 GCA_026153255.1 Solanum medicagineum
AGACGCACGTATAGCCCATTAACACAAGATTCAAGCACTTTTGAAATTTAGCGTCATTTGTCCTTTTCATATCTTGTCTTTCTTAAATTGTACCAATATTGTAAGGTGTGGGGTGTTACACATTCTCCATCTTGAACTTCTTCTGTAGCTCCTTGATATACTTTTCCTGGCAAATAGTTGATCCATTCAAAGATTGCTTGATTTGCAATCCAAGAAAGAAACTTAATTCACCCATCATACTCATTTCAAACTCACTACTCATATGTTTTGAAAACTCAGTACATAGTGATTCTGAAGTTGCTCCAAAAATAACATCATCCGCATAAATTTGGATAATGAGCAGGTCCCTTCTTCTAGATTTCAAGAACAATGTGTTGTCAATTTTCCCCCTCTTGAAAGCATTTTCAAGTAGGAATTTTGACAATCTTTCATACCAAGTTCTTGGAGCTTGTTTGAGCCCATAAAGAGCCTTGTCTAGCTTCATCACATGATTTAGATAGTCTATATCTTCAAACCCAAGAGGTTGCTTGACATATACTTTGTCCTTCAAGTGACCATTTAGGAAGGAACTTTTCACATCCATTTGAAACAATTTGAATCCCATAAATGTTGCAAAAGCTATGGGGATTTGTATTGCTTCCATGCGAGCAACAGGAGAAAAAGTTTTATCATAATCAATCCTTCTCTTGATTATAACCTTGATATTATAACCTTGATGTATTTCTAACAATGTTACCTTGTTCATCCAACTTGTTTTTGAAGACCCACCTGGTCCCTACGATGGTTTTGTCAGTGGGTTTAGGAACCCGGTGCCAGACTTTGTTCCTTTCAAATTGATGCAGCTGCTCTTGTATAGAGATGGTCCAGTCAACATCATTCAAGGCTTTTTTTCATATTTTTGGGTTCAATGGATGAGATGAATGTAGAGAAGGCCACCATACTTCTCATTTTGGATCTAGTTTGGATTCTAGATTCCAAAGGAGAAATAATGTTGTCAAGTGGATGAGATGACTGATGCTTTGATCTTCTTGATGCTTCATCATGATCCTGACTGTCATCTTGACCATGCCCCTCCTCAGGTACTTCTTCATCCTTAGGGCCATTTGATTCTTCAAGGTCATTGTTAGCTTCAATCTATATATCAGGAGCTTCAATATCAGCTTCATCTAGATTTTGCTACAGCTCTTCAAAATCAGCTTCATCTAGATTTTGCATTTTTCCAAGCTCACCTGTCTCATTAAATATTACATGAACACTTTCCTCAATACATTTAGTCCTTTTATCAAATACCCTGTAAGCCTTGCTAGAAGATGAGTATCCTACAAATACTCCTTCATCACTTCTTGCATCAAATTTCCCAAGGTCATCTTTCCCATTGTTAAGTATAAAACATTCGCACCCAAATGCTTTTAGATGGCTGACCTTAGGCATTCTTTTGAACAACAACTCATAAGGAGCTTTGTTGAGAATGGATCTTATCAAGCACCTATTTGTTACATAGCATGCTGTGTTGACAGCCTCAGCCCAGAATGTTTTTGGTAAACTAGAGTCCATCAAACTAGTTCTTGAAATGTCTACCAATGTCCTATTTTTCCTCTCCATAATTCCATTTGGCTGAGGAGTTCTAGGAACTGAAAAACTGTGACTAATACCATTTTCAGCACAAAAGACATCTATCCTAGAATTTTCAAATTCTGTTCCATTATCTGACCTGATCCCTGCTAATTTGCAGTTTACTTTGTCTGAATCATCTTTATAAAAATTATCAAGACTTCACAAATTTCATCTTTGGACTTTAAGAACAATGTCTAAGTGAACCTTGAGTAGTCATCAATAATAACAAAGATGTACTTCTTTCCACCTCTACTTTGGATTTGGACAGGTCCACATAAATCCATGTGAATTAGTTCCAAGGGCCTGGTTGTGTTGACTTGATTTTTCTGTTTGAAAGAAGATATGACTTGCTTCCCTTTCACGCAGGCTTCATAAATTTTGTTGTCAGAAAACTTCATCTTTGGTAAACCTTGGACCAGGTCCCTAGCTACAAGCTTGTTTAACAAAGATGGACTAATATGACCAAGTCGTTTGTGCCATAGCTCAGTGTTTTCATTTTTAGCACTGAGATAAATGAGTTCATCACTTTGAATAGAGTCCAAATCTACCACACACATGTTCTTAACCCTTTTTGCAACAAGGACTACTTCTTGAGAAGTTAAGTTTGTCACTGTGCACTTCTCTGAATTGAATTTAACCTCATTTCCCTTGTCACAAATCTGAGAAACACTCAACAAGCTATACTACAACTCATTGGAATAATACACATTCTCTATTCAGTGTTTCAAGGATTTTCCAATTCTTCTAATATCCAAGATATATCCTTTCTTACCATTTCCAAATGAGACACCTCAACCTTGAAGTGCCTTTAGTGAGAGGAAGCTTTCAACATCTCCAATCATGTGTTCTGAACATGCACTATCCATGTATCAACATTGACTGGAACTTCCCCTCACCTGCACATGCTCACTTGATAGCTTTGGGAACCCATTTGAGTCAGATCCCCCAATAATCAGATAAAGGATTGACAAGTGATCTCTTTGCCCAAAAAGGTAAGACAACGTTCATTTTAACAAGGCTAGTCCTTGATTTTAAGGTAGGACCAGGTTTGGTTTTGTTATGGGCATGACTTCTCAAGCTTTCATCAGCTCTTTTCAGAGTAGAACAATCTCTTTTGAGATGTCCATTTCTTCCACAGTGAAACACAGAAGGTTATCAGCCACAGTTACAAACTTGCTATGAGGATTATATGGGTGATCCTTTTTCTCATAACCCAGATACTTACTATAGTTTCGATTCAACTTAGTGAGATTGTCTAGGATCCTTGAGGAGGTGGTCCATTTTAGAGACTTGTTCAGTTCTTCCTTAGTTCTGCCAGGTCCCTCTCTAGAGTAACATTCCTCTCTAATGCTAAATTTAGTTTTAATTCAGCATCTTTTAACTTCTCCTCTAATTCAAGTTGTAAGCTACTGATCTCATTTTTCCCTTTCAGTTGAGCTATAGGACCATTCATGAGTTTATCTTTCAACATTAAGTTTTCTGATCCAAGACTATTCAATTTCTCTTCAATGTCAGATAATTGAGTTACTAAAAGAATTTTCTCATCTTGAGACATTTCTAGAGAATTATTCAAGAAATCCTTTTTAGCAGTTAATTCACACAAGGAATTAAATAAAATAGCACTCAATTTCCTCAATTTCTTTAAAGAGCAATTATCAAGAGTTTTCTTGAGATAAAAAAGAGTTACCTCATCTTCGTCTTCTTCATCATCATCAGATTTTGCCATGAAGGCAAACATATCATTGTACACATTATCATCATCTTTTATGGCCATCATTGAAACATCACCAAGAAATTTAGATTCATCAGAGTCACAGGAAGAATCTCCCCACACACCACGACTGTTCCTTACAATATCATCAGCAACGTTTTTCCTCATGGTTTTACGAGAAACTGGGTCCCCCTTCTTATAATCACCAACAGCTTTGCCATAATCCTTGTTCTCTTATTTGATCATAGGACAGTCTCTCATGTAGTGTCCAGGCTTGCCACACTCATGGCATACATCAGATGAGTTTCTTCTATGAAATCCATTCTTCCTCACAATCTTTTTGAACCTTCGAGTTAGGTATGCCATATCAACATCCATGTCACTTTATTCACCAAATTTCACACTTCGAAGCCAAGGAATTTTCTCATCCTGTAACTTGTTCAGCTCATAGGTCTGTAGATTGCCCATAAGCTCATCTATAGTCAGAGTTTTCAGGTCTTTTTCCTCACTAATGGCATCAACTTTACTTTCCCAAGACTTGGGAAGTACTCTAAGAATTTTCCTGATTTGCTTGCTTGTACTAAAAGGTTTTCTTAAGCATTTGAGCTAGTTGGTTACTAAGGTGAACCTGGTATTTATCTCTTGAATTGATTCACCTTTTTTCATTACAAAGTTTTCACACTGATTTGTGACCATGTCAGCTTTTGATTCCTTTACTTGAGTAGTACCTTCATGGAACTGTTCTTAAACAATCCCATATTTTTTTGGCAGTTTCACAAGTAAAAATATGATTGCATTCATCAGGTCTGATTCTACAGACTAGAATTTTCTTAGCCCGATAATTTTTCTCCACCTTCTTTCAATCAAGATCATTGTATTCCCTTCTACTTATGGGAATCAATCTGGTAATGTCTCCTTTTATTTCACTCATTGGAATATGAGGGCCATTAAGAACAATGTCCCAAAGCTCGCTGTCCTTAGCCATGATAAAATCATGCATTTTTGTCTTCACTAGCCATAGAATTGGCCATCAAAGCGAGAAGGTCTAGTGGCTGATTGTCCTTCTCCAAGATTTATAGTAGGAGAAGCCATCTTTTTTGAGAATCTCTCTAGGTGTTAAACTTTTAGAGAGAACTTTCTCTGATACCAATTGAAAAACTGCATCAGTCAACCGTACTCAGCGACAAGGTCCCTACACGCACAATCAATATAGAAGGCAAAAAGTAAGGCACAACAGTTTTAGAATGGAAAACTTCCTTGCTCAAGGGAAGAAAAAATTGAAACGACCCCAAAAAGTGACTACAAATGTGCCTCGAAAGTGCCCGGAATCTTGTTTTCGATATATCTAAAATTCATTTGATATTTCAAAAATCTGACTCATATTCTTGTTCAGGGGGTCCTCATTAAGGGGCAAGGGTCTAACCTCGATTTTAAAACAAAGGAATCGATTTAAGAAATTTGCACTTGGTGCAATTTCCAGTGAGGGTTCGAAACCTCTCTGCATGCTGCACTATTTTTCTTAGTTCGTCCAGATTTGTCTAAGTGTTGGGCCTAAGTTTTTCTAAATGTGTTATTACCTATACTTATCCTTATTTTACCCTCATATCACCCTAAACATTCCCCAATACTCACCAAATCACTTAGCCCCAATATTTGCTCCTAAATTCAACTCCCAAACTCAAACCAATCTTAAGGATTTCATCAAGGATCTCACTCAAGCTTCAAGTCTCCATTTTCAATCCTATTCAAGGGTTCTCCAAAGTCAAGGTACGTGGTGTTGAACTATTAGTTCCTTCCACCCATGGTGCCTAAACCCTCTTTTTACTAATATTGCATGATTTAAAGTGGATTTTACATGCGGTCTTGTATATTGAGAAATCTACTGCACAATTATTTATGTTTTTGAAAGTATGGTTGTTTTAGCATGTTTTGAGCTCTAGATCTTGGATTTAAGGTTTGATTTGATGAGAGGCTTTGATGTGAATGTCTTGGGAGTGTTCCAAGGTGTTGATTGATAGTTTCACAACAGGTTTTCTGGCATGATTTCTTCTCTAAATTACATGGTCTTTAACCCCAATTACACACCCCCACGGTGTTTGATAAAATGTCCGAATGTGGTTTCTTCAGGAGTTGAAGGTCCAAAGCATGAGATATGATATGATTGATGTTACGATGATTAAATGAGCTTATATTCATGATGAATTCTATATAAAGTATTGAAGTAGACCATGCCCAATCCGGGGGCTCTAAGAACCCAGATAACCGAGATGGGGCTTTGTACTCATTAACCGAAGGAAGGGTTAGTACTTCTCCACCTAGTGATGGGGCGGCATCATTATTAATTGAGTTCGGGGTTAGTATCAACCGACAAAAGAGTTAGGACTTCTCCACCTAGGTGATGGGTAGCATTATCACCAACCGAGTGAAAGGTTAGAACTTTACCACCTAAGTGATGGGGCGACATCATCCCTAACCTCAAGGGGTTTATACCTTGGAAATCTAGCTTGGTCTATTCTTCACATATGATATTTTATATGAGCATAAGTTATTAAAGCATGCTTTACCCTAGCATTAACCCTACATGTCATCTTTCTATGATATGCTTATTGCCTATTGTTATGCATTTTAATTATGATGTCTATTCCTTGTTGCATTGCATCTGACATACTTAGTACATTCAAACGTACTAACACATACTCTTGCCTACATGATATCACTTTGTAGGTACGGGTGCCCAAGTTATTCATCCTCCCCCTCCACGTGGCTAGGCAGTGCTATTTCAACCTAGTGGGTGAGTCCTCTATATCGGGAACCTTGGTCTATGCTTTCCTTTTCTTGCTTTGTATTGAGACAATCTATCTTATGCTCTATTTCACTACGAGGGTGAGCCCAGTAACTTTGTCTTGGCTTGCGCTCTATCTATGTATTTGTAGGTGTTTGTTGGACAAGTTATATATCTATGGTATGAGTTTTGACTCCTTGTCTCTTGATGAAGTTGTTTTGCAAGCTATCCTTTAGCTCCTTTGCCCTTAATATTATTCTATGTCTTTTACATGCTTCCGCGACCAATGATGTGTAATGATAATTTGAGAGGCTAGATTGGGGCTCCTTCGGGTTCCCATTCGCCGTGTCACGTCTAGGACCTAGGCTTAGGTCGTGAAAAATATAGTATCAGAGCACTAGGTTGATAGATCCTTGTAGTCCAACACACGGTATCAATTAGAGTCTTATTCATGATTGTGAAGTGCGTCATGACTATGAGTAGAAGGTTATGAGGCATTTTAGGAAATGTTTCCCTTCTTCATGTTCTAAGTTATGCTATAGAGTTGTGGTAAGTATTTCCCCCCAACGATTGTTCTTTGTTATGCTAGATTATGCCAAACACTAGAGGAAGACGGGCCCAAACTCTCGAGGAGCAACCTACCAATGGTAAGCTCCGGGATGCTCTTACTATGCTTACCCAAGTGGTGGCCAACCAAGTCTAACAAGGGGCCCAAGCCCCTCATGCTACTACCCCGGGATCTAGGGTAAGAGACTTTATAAGGATGAATCCTCCAGTTTTTCATGGGTCAAAGGTGGATGAAGATCAAGAGTTCATCGACGAGGTCTACAAAATCTTGAACATCATGGGTGTTGGGCCGAATAAAAAGGCGGAGTTGGCGGCATACCAACTCAAGGGGGTAGCCCAAATTTAGGATGAGCAATTGAAGGGTAAGAAGGGTAATGGTTATGTGGTGCTTTGGGAGGAATTCAAATTGGCCTTCCTTAATCAGTTCTTCCATCTTGAGCTTAGGGAAGCAAAGTTGGTAGAGTTTATAAACATGAAACAAGAATCTATGAGTGTGATGGTGTATGCCCTCAAATTTAATCAACTCTCCAAGTATGCTCCTCACTTGGTGGCCGATCCTAGATCAAGGATGAAAACATTTGTGATGGGGGTCTCCGACTTGGTGAGTGAAGAATGCCAGTTTGCCTTGCTTATTAGTGACTTGGACTTGTCTCGGTTGATGACATATACCGAGCAAATGGAAGAAGAAAAGTTGAGAAAGAGGAGGGGTCATGAGGCCAAAGGGCCCGTTTTGAGGGTAAGATGCAAAAGGGTATTAGATTTCATCAAGTCCAAAGGCCTCCTACTACTACTAATTGAGAGTTTGCCAATGACTTCCCTAGGCCTCAAGGTATTCGTGGTGTGGCTCCTAATGATGTGTGTCCTAGAAGTGGAAAGAGTCATAATGGCCCATGTTTGAAGGGTTCTAATGCATGCTTATGTTGTGGGTAGCTTGGTCACAAGAAGGTAGTTTGTCCAAGAAATCGTGGCAAGGTCCGGGGTGTTAATTCGGTTCCATTGGGTAGAGGTGGTCCTCAAAGTAGTGCCCCAAGGCACAATTGGTTTTATGCTCTACATGGGAGCCAAGAGGTTGGTGAGGTCCCCGATGTTGTTACTGGTATGTTGAAAATCTTTGATCTTGATGTCTATGCTTTGATTGATTCGGGTGCCATCCTTTCCTTTGTCACCCCCTTTGTTGCTAAAAAGTTCCATGTTGAGTCGAAGTTGTTGCATGAGTCATATGAGGAGTCTACTCTTATTGGTGCATCTATAATTGCTAGGAGGGTGTATAGAAATTGTCCGGTTTGCATCTTGCATAAAATCTTACCTTGTGATCTTGTTGAATTAGATATGGTTGATATTGATGTTATTCTTGGGATGGATTGGTTGCATGGATACTATGCTTCTATTGATTATAGACCCCGTAGGGTCAAGTTTCAATTCCCAAATGAACCTGTCCTTGAGTGGGAAAGTCATGATGTGGTAGTGAGGGGTAGGTTCATCTCATGCATTAAAGCCCAAAGGTTGATCTCCAAGGGGTGTTTGTATCATCTTGTGAGGGTTAAAGATGTGGAGTCCAAAGTCCCTTCCATCGAGTTGGTTCTGGTTATAAGTGAGTTTCTTGATGTCTTCCCAAATGACCTTCCCGGTGTCCCTCCTAAACGGGACATAGATTTTGTCATAGATCTCCTTTCCGATACTCAACCTATCTCCATTCTCCATAATCGTATTGCCCCGACGGATTTGAAGGAGTTAAAGGAACAATTGAAAGATTTGTTGAAGAAGGGATTTACTAGACCTAGCTAATCACCTTGGGATGCACTGGTGTTGCTTATAAAGAAGAAAGATGGGTAACTTAGAATGTGCAGTGACTACCGCCAACTCAATAGGGTCACTATAAAGAATAGATATCCTTTTCCAAGAATTGATGACTTGTTTGACCAAATGCAAGGGGCTAGTTTTTTCTCTAAGATTGACCTTAGGTTCGGGTATCATCAAATGAGGGTGAGGGAGTGTGATATTCCCAAGACAGCCTTTCGGACTAGATACAGACATTATGAATTTTTGATGATGTCCTTTGGGTTGACTAATGCACCAGCCAACTTCATGGACCTAATGAATAGGGGTCTTCAAACCCTACCTTGATTCCTCTGTTGTGGTCTTCATTGATGATTTTTGGATCTATTCACATAGTAGGGAGAAGCATATGGGCCATTTGAGGGTTGTGTTGCAAAGATTGAGAGAGGAGAGATTGTATGCTAAATATGACAAGTGTGAGTTTTGGTTGGAGGTGGTTGCATTCTTGGGTGATGTGGTGTCGTGGGATAGTAATAAAGTGGATCCTAAGAAGACCGATGTGATTAGAAATTGTCCTAGACCATTGACCCCATCGGAGATTAGGAGTTTCTTGGGCCTGTGGGTTACTATAGAACGTTGGTGGATGGGTTCTCCTCCATTGTTTCCACTATGACATAATTAACTCAAAAGAAGGTTAAGTTTATGTGGGCAGATGAATGTGAGAAGAGCTTCCAAACATTGAAAGATAGACTTGTGTCCGCTTCTATATTGTCACTACTGGACGGGCTTGAGTGTTTTGTTGAGTATTGTGATGCATCTAGAGTTGGTTTTGGTTTTGTGCTAATGCAAAATGGTAAGGTGATAGCCTATGCTTCTAGGCAACTCAAGATGCATGAAAAGAACTACCCCACCCATGATCTTGAATTCGCTGCCATGGTGTTTGCATTAAAGATTTGGCGTCATTATTTGTATGGGGTGCACGTCTTCACCTATCATAAGACCCTCCAATATGTCTTCACACAAAAAGATCTCAACTTGAGACAAAAAAGGTGGCTAGAACTTCTTAAGGACTATGACATGAGTGTGTATTACCATCCGGATAAGGCATTGGTGGATGCTTTGAGTCAGGTGTCTATGGGTAGCCTAGCTCATGTGGATGGTGGTGATAGGGAGATGGCTAGGGAGGTGCATGGATTGGCTAGACTAGGGGTGAGGTTGGAAGATGTAGGTAATGGTGTGGTTGTTGTTGATGGTTCTAAATCTTCTTTGGTTGATGAGATGATAGCAAAACAAGATCTAGACTCCTCCTTGCTTGAATTGAAGGCCTTGGTGAAAGAGAGCAAAATAGAGGTTTTCTCCCAAGGGAGAGATGGGGGCCTTAGATACAAAGGTAGGTTGTGTATGCCATGTGTTGATGGTTTGAGGGAGATAATTCTTGATGAGGCCCATAACTCTTCTTATTCTATCCACTCCAGTTCCACCAAAATGTATAGAGACTTGAGGGAATGTATTGGTGGGGAGGTATAAAAAGGGACATTGCTAAATTTGTTTCAGGTTGCCATAGTTGTCAACAAGTCAAAGCTGAACATCAAAGGCTGTGTGGCCTTACCACAGACATAGATATTCCTACTTGGAAGTTGGAGGTGATTAATATGGATTTTGTGGTTGGGTTACCTAAGACTAGAAAAGGTTTTGATTCCATATAGGTGGTGGTTGATAGGAACACGAAATTGGCTCACTTTCTACCGGTCAAGACTACATATGGGGCTGAAGAGTATGCAAGGTTGTGCATCCATTAGTTAGTGAGGTTACATGGGCTTCCTTTATCCATCATATCGGATCGGGGTGCACAATTCACTTCATATTTTTTGAGGTCTTTTCAAAGGGGTCTTGGTACCAAAGTTCACCTTAGTAAGACCTTCCACCCTCAAACGGATGGCCAAGCTAAAAAGACAATTTAAACTCTTGAGGATATGCTTAGTTCTTGTGTCTTGGAACTTCAAGGTAGTTGGGATGACCATCTTCCATTGATAGAGTTTGCCTACAACAATAGTTATCACTCTAGCATCAGTATGACTCCTTTTGAGGCTCTTTATGGGAAGACAGTGTAGATCACCGGTGGGTTAGTTGGAGGTTGGAGAGGTGGCTTTGTTGGGACCGAATCTAGTTATGGAGGCTCTTGAGAAGGTTAAGATGATTAGGGAAAGATTGAGAACAACCCAAAGTCATCAAAAATCCTATGCCGATGTAAGAAAAAGAGACCTAGAATTTCAAGTGGGTGATTGATTCTATTTGAAGGTTTCTCCAATGAAAGGTGTGGTCCATTTTGGCAAAAAGGGGAAATTAAGTCCAAGATATGTTGGCCCTTGTGAGGTGATAAAGAGGGTTGGAAAGGTAGCTTATGAGTTGAAGTTGCCTAGTGAAATGAATTTGGTTCATCCGGTGTTCTATGTCCCTATGTTGAGAAAATGTATCAGTGATCCTAATGCCATTGTGCCTCTTGATGTTGTGGGTGTTTTTGAGGATAACATAACTTTGAGGAGGTTCTGGTTCAGATCTTGGATAGGCAAGTAAAGAGACAGAGGAAAAAGGAGGTGGCTTCCATTAAGGTCCTTTGGAAGAACCAACAAGTCGATAGTGTTACTTGGGAGGCCGAAGCGTATATGCACAAGCGTATAAGCCTATATCATTCATGTGCATTCATACTTAAGTTGGCAAATTATGATAATTTCACACCTATGTTGAAATTTTTAAAGTGTTGTTTTAAGTGTAATGTTTCATCCATGTTGGTTTCAGTTTGTTCATGATTATTATTGTCTTGTCCATCTCTTCTACATTCGTGGATGAATGTTCCCAAGGGGGAGATATTGAAATGACCTCAAAAAGTGCCTAAAGACGTGCCTCGGAAGTGCCCGGAATCTTGTTTTCCATATATCTAAAAATTCGTTTGTTATTTCAAAAATTTGACTTCATATTATTATTCCAAGGGTCCAAATTAGGGGGACAAGGTTCTAATTTTGATTTTAAACCAAAGGAATTAATTTATGAAATTTGCACTTAGTGCAATTTCCAGTGCGGGTCTGCGACCTCTACGCATTCTACACTATTTTTCTTAGTCCGTCTAGATTTTTCTAATTGTTAGGCCTAAGTTTTTCCAAATGTGTTTTTACCTATACATAGCCTTATTTCACCCTCATATCACCCTAAACATTCCCCAATACTCACTAAAACACTTAGCCAAATATTTGCTCCTAAATTCAACTCCCAAGCTCAAGACCAATCTTAAGGATTTCATCAAGGATCTCATTCAAGCTTCAAGTCTCTATTTCCAATCTTTCTCAAGGGTTCTCCATAGTCAAGATATGTGGTGTTGAACCATTGGGTCCTTCGACCCATGGTGCCTAAACCCTGTTTTTACTAATATTGCATGATTTAAAGTGGATTTTACATGCGGGTCTTGTATATTGAGAAATTTACTTCACAGTGATTTATGTACTTGAAAGTATGGTTGTTTTAGCATGTTTAGAGCTCTAGATCTTAGATCTAAGGTTAGATTTGATGAGGGGTTTTGGTATGAATGTCTTGGGGGTGTTGCAAGGTGTTGATTGATGGTTTTACAACAAATTTTCTTGCATTATTGGTTCTCTAAATTGCATGGTCTTTAACCCCAATTACACACCCCCAAGGTGTTTGATAAAATGTCCAGATGTGATTTCTTGAGGAGTTGAAGGTCCAAAACATGAGATATGATATGAATGATGTTATGATGATGAAATGAGCTTATATTCATGATGAATTCATATAAAGTATTGCATTAGACTATGCCCAATTCCGGGGGTCTAAGAACCTGGATAACTGAGATGGGACTTTGTGCCCATTAACCGAGGGAAGGGTTAGTACTTCTCCACCTAGTGATGGAGCGGCATCATCACTAACCAAGTTGGGGATTTATGCTTATCAACCGATGGAAGGGTTAGTACTTCTCCACCTAGGCGATGGGGCAGCATTATCACCAACCGAGTGAAGGGTTAGTACTTCACCACCTAACTGATGGGGCAGCATATTCACTAACCTCAAGGGGTTTAGACCTTGGAAATGTTGCTTGGTCTATTATTCACATATGATATCTCATATGAGCATAAGTTATTTAAGCATGCTTTACCCTTGCATTAACCCTACATGTCATCTTTCTTTGATATGCTTATTGCCTATTGTTATGCATTTTGATTATGCCGTCTATTCCTTGTTGCATTGCATCCCACAAACTTAGTATATTCAAATGTACTATTGCATACTCTTGCCTGCAGGATGATATCATGTAGGAACCGGTGCCCAAGGTGATCATCCTCCCCTTTCACGTGGCTAGGTGGTGCTATTTCAAGCTAGTGGGTGAGTCCTCTATATCAGGGAGCTTGGTCTATGCTTTCCTTGCTTTGTATTGAGACAATCGATCTTATGTTCTATTTTTACTATGAGGGTGAGCCTGATTACTTTGTCTTGGCCCGCGCTCTATCTATGTATTTATAGGTGTTTGTTGGACAAGTTATGTATCTATGGTATAAGCTTTGACTCCTTGTCTCTTGATGATGTTGTTTTGCAAGCTATCCCTTAGCCCCATTTGCCTTTAATATTATTCTTTCTTTTACATGCTTCCGCAACCAATGATGTGTAATGATAAGTTTAGAGTCGATATCGGAGTTCATTCGGGTTCCCCATTCACCGTGTCACGTCTAGACCTTAGGCTTGGGCGTGAGAAAAACCACTACCTGATCCACAGGATTTAGTAGTAAATTTCATTAATTTAAAGGAGCAAAATGATTGTAACCTCTTACAATCTTAAGGAACGATCCACAAATCTCTTTTCCCTGTACAAGTTACAATGAAATTCCCCTCACACCAGCTATAACAATACAACCTATTCCTAGATTACTCAAACTAGGAATACGAGCAACAATCTCAAACAATTGACATCATAAGCTATAATCCTTTATAGTTAAAGATTCGATTTTACATTCAAGAACAAGAGACTAAGAGTGCGAAGAAAGTATTTTGATGGATGCAAAATCTTCATCCTTTCTTCAGATTTTATAACCAGAATTTGTGTGATTGCTTTGTTGGTAAAGACACCTTTTTATCTATGCATAATTACCATGTCTTCAACTTTTTATTATAATACTTCATGCACTTGCTTTGTGAGTGTGTAAAGCCTTATCTTGTTTGTCCACTTTGCAATATATAATTTCAAGATAATAAAAAGTGGAACGAGGAGACCATGTTCTTTGAATAAATTATTCCACTTGCTTCCATATTCCATTTGCTTCCAGATTTACTTTTCATGATCCATGTCCACTTTGCAATATATAACATGGAGATAATAATAAGTGGAATGAAGAGATCATGTGCATCACTGACAGATTTTTGGTGTCTTTGTTTGTTTAACTGTAGAATATTACAGGAATGTTCTACTTACTCTAGGATAGACCAGGTCCTTCCCTTGAGTTTGTTACATCAAAACTACTTCAGTCCAACAAATAGACATAGCTAGCCATTATGATTTAAAAAGAACAGAAGTTAGCAAGTCACGAAGTAATTTGGAAGCAATGTTTACAAAATATGAAAGAATGAAAATGCATTATTTAAGGAGAAACCTTGAAAATCTCATATTTTTATACATTCAATCATTATCAACACTGGAGACATGAACAACTAAAGATTTAGAAGTGCCACAATTTAGTTAACACAAACAGAAACACCTTTGCAATAAACAAAAATAGACTTAAATCTCTATCATCAAAAGATTCACAAAACCAGAAAACGCTATCTGGGAGTAACACACTATAGCATCATATTGGAAACAAAATTTTCTCCAGTTTCAATTAAATATATGCCTTATTTGAAACTAAACACATCAGACAGCAAGGAACTTAAACGAGATTAAATTTGTGGATTATTCACTATACGAAATAGTAAGAGATTAAAACACACAAAAAAAACTAATATGAACACAAATATTATCTAAGAAACACCCAAATTAAGCAAGTAAATTTAGTCAAGATATAGTAGTGGTAAGCAACTATAGTGACTATTTTTATGCGACAATACTTTTACAGAGAAGTAGCCTAGTTACAACCCCAACAGGAATGAAAATCGATAAACACATGACACAAAATAAGACAAGTTTATTACCTCTTGTAGCACAAAAATTCTGGGACAGATGAAAATTGAGGAGCTATTCCACCACGATTTCGACTTCAGCAAACTGTAACAAGATTATGCTGAGTCGAAGCTATTCGAGACAATAAAAGAAACTCTAAATTTATGGTGCTCTTTTAGTCGTCAAAACCCCATTTCTTTGGATAATCATTTTCCTAATATTTGTCACGACCTAGGCTTATGGCCTAGGAGTGACATGGCGAATGGGAACCTGAGAGTCCCTATCAAGCGTCATAACATCCACATACACATCATCGGTTTAGAAGGGCATAATTAAATAACAAATAAGTAGTTCTAAGGGATGAAAAAGTATTACTCACACTATGGGATGTTATAGGGATAGGAATTCATATAGCACAGAGCACACAGGAACTAAGGGGCGGATAAGTATGACTCAAGCTATGGGCATAGATGGGACTTAGGACTTTCTACATTTTCACATCTCCTCATGAGCAAATGAACATATCATAAACATCTAATAGATAGCTAATGTCACCCAAGTTACATCTCCTTTTTGAGGATAAAGCGGTCATTGTTAAGAAATAGAATCTAACCAAAGTTAGGGTCGAATCCAAGGTTAATTCAAACCTTGGAGGACATGTTGAGGGCTTGTGTCTTAGAATTCAAAGGAAACTAGGGTGATAATCTATCACTCATTGAGTTTTCCTACAACAATAGTTTTCGTGCTAGCATCAGAATGGCACCATATGAAGCTTTGTATGGGACAAGGTGTAGGTGTTACGATCCAAGCCTAGGGTCTTGGATGTGACACGGTGAATGGCAACCCGAAGGGACTCAAAGAAGCCTATTAGAATATCAATGACACATCCTTGGTCACGATGGTAAAGTAAACAACAACAAGAGATATATTAAATGGGAAGTGGAACTAAGGGAAATCTTGAATATAAACGAACCATAAGAGTCAAGCTGATGACACAATAACTTCAGAATATCCAACATACACCTCTAAATTGGAACAGAGCGTGGTCCAAGACACTTTCCAAGCTCAACCTCATAATGTCAAATGTTCAACATAAAGAAGTCTTAGAAATAACAAGAGAAAAAAGATAGTGTCCCCGATACTTGAGGACTCACCAAGCTTATCTTCGAATAATCTCACTAGCCACGTGGAGGATGATCAAGAGGAGCTCCAGTCCCTACATGGTGATATCATGTAGGTATAAAGAATGCATTAGTACGTTTGAATGTACTAAGTATGTAGGATGCAATGCAACAAGACATAAGCCAATATAGTCAAAATGCATAGTAATAGGCAATTGGTAAGCATAATCTCAATATAACATGCATGATCAGTGCTTGAAGTAAAACATGTTTATAAACCATTTAACTTTCATAGGAGATGATACATATGTGGGAAGAAACCTCAACCGACAAAGAATAAGACCAAGCGAGCTACAACTTGGAATCCTGATGATTACCCCTCATTAGTAAAGAGGTGATCTATTTGCCAAGGTAAACCATACTAAGGGAACCTATCCCATTTCAAAGAAGTAAACCCCCTTACGGTGGATTTCATTAGACAATGCACTAAATGGATCCACTATTATAGCAAGGGTATATTATAGTCCTACGTTGGCACATAGTTTGAGGCAAGGAGTATGGACCCTTGAAGATAGTCCATGCTGACATCCAATCAATCGGTGCTAAGTCTAATCCCACGAAATTCTTGAAATAATCATAACTTTAATAAATTGTAATAAACATGGAAATATGACATAAGTAGATATTAACTTACTTGACCTCTAATGGTGAGCCTAACTTGAAATATGAGAATAGATCATAATCATACATGAACCCTTACTTTAACATGAATGGCTTACAAGAGGTAAAATGTTGGAAATAGGGCTTAACTTTGTGTTTGCATAATCATAGATAACTTCATGAATTCCTAAAATACTGGATAGCCCAATTCATCATGAAGTCACTTGACTTGTAAAACAAGTAATTAATTGAGGAATTCTTGACTTGACATTTCATCGAACACTTGGTGGGCATATATGAGAATATGTTCATGTAAAATGCAAGTGTATAGATCATGAAATAGTGAAATTGATGCATCTTAAAGTGATGTGAATCAACGCGCCAATATCATGGTAAAACCCCATCATAGGTAACTTGCAAATCATATCAAAGATTCACAATAGCTCATAAATTTCACAGCTTGAATCATGTATAGTATCAATAGGAAAAGATCAATTTATAATATAAACTTAAATTAGATATTTATGCACAATCAACCATATTTGGTAAAACCCCAACATAAATCATGCTCATATTTCATAATAACAGATACCTATAAGTAATATATCTTGAAATCATGCAATTTTCATAAAATATGGTGATTGGGCTCCATGGTTGAAAGGACGCAATGGATGAAATCCATATACCTAAATTTGAGGGGATTCCTTGATGTAGACTTGAAGGAGACTTAAAGCTTGAATGGAGTCCTTGAGATCCATAATTAAGCACGAGATACTTGAATTTGGATGAAATATTTGGTTAAGTCTTGCAGAGCTTATTAAGAGGGTCTTGAGTGGTATAAAGTTGACAAATGGCTAAGTATGTGGGCATGGGGCTATGATCCCAAGGACCTTAGGCCGAAATGAAAAACCAAGGAAAATAGTACACTGGTTCGCACCCTTGGCGCAACGTGGACCAGATGAGAAGTTCCCTCCAACACTAATCTGCACCCCTAGTGCGTCGCGCCCATAGAGCGAATGGCTGCTGGAAGTCGAAAATAAGAAAAAATTATTTTTTGGTACAGGACCTCTAAAATTGGGGTTATACCCATTTCCCTCTAAATTTTCCCCCTATTCGAGAATATGAAGTCAGATTTTCGATATCACACACAAATTGTGAGATATATGGAAATTACGTTTATGGGCATTTCCAAAGCACATTTTTGGGGCGTTTTTGGGGTGTTTCAATATCTCTCCCAACATTCGTTCCCCAATGTCAAAGAAACATACATAACAGAGTAATCATGAAGATTTCAGCCCGACATGAATGGAACAATGGCATTTAAAAATCATTTTCAAAAATCTCAATATGAATGTAAAAAATCACCTTAAAATTGTCAACATAAACATGAATTCATGCAAAATGACATAAGGACTAAAACTTAAAACTTGAAATCATATAGGGGACTTAAATTAGTGCCTTTGACTTGAGCAATGTGGATGAGATAAGAATATTGTTTTCTCCTGTCTGCCTCGGCTTCCCATGTGACACTTTCAACTTATTGGTTCCTCCAAAGGACCTTGATGGAAGCTACATCTTTGTTTCTCAACCTCTTCATTTGCCTATCCAAAATCTCCACTAGGACCTCCTCATAAGTCAAATTATCTTCTACAACACCCACAACATCCAAGGGCACTATAGCACTTGGATCATGCACACACTTTCTCAATATGGACACATGGAAGCCAAATGAACCATGTCTATCTCCATAGGCAACTCCAACTCATATGCAACCTTACCAATCCTCCTCAAAAATCTATAAGGACCTACAAACCTAGGGCTTGTTTTCCCCTTCTTTCCAAATCGCGCCATACCTTTCATGGGTGAGACCTTCAAATAGATCAAACCACCAACCTTAAACTCAAGATATCTTCTACTCGCATCGAAGTAGGACTTTTGTCTACTTTGGGTTGTCTTCAATCTCTCCCTAATGTACGTCACCTGCTCCAAGGCTTCCACGACCAAATCCAGACCTAGAAAAGCCATTTCACCTCACTCAAACCATCTAACTAGGGATCTACAATGCCTATCATAAAGAGCTTCAAAAGGAGCCATTCCAATGCTTGAGTGGTAGCTATTGTTGTAAGCAAACTCAATGAGTGGAAGATGTTCATCTTAACTACCCTTAAACTCCAAAACACAAGCTCTAAGGATATCCTCAAGGGTTTGGATAGTCCTCTCGGCTTGATCATCCATTTGAGGATGAAAAGTCGTGCTAAGCTTATCCTTGATACCAAGACCTCTTTGGAAGGACCTCCAAAAGTGAGAAGTGAATTGAGCACCACGATCTGAAATGATAGAATAGGGTACCCAGTGCAATCTAACCAATTCATATATTACAACTTGGCGTAATCTTTGGCACCATAGGTAGTTTTGATCGATAATAAGTGAGCAGACTTTGTCATTCTATCCACAACAAACCAAATAGAGTCAAAATGTTTCCTAGTATAAGGCAACCCAACCACAAAATCTATGTTTATCTCTTCCCACTTCCAAGCAGGAATCTCTATTGGGCTAGGCCACCCGACCTTTGATGTTCGGCTTTCGCTTATTGGCAATTGCAACATCTGGATATGAACTTGGCAATGTTTCTCTTCATACCACCCCACTAATACTATTCCCTCAAGTCTCTATACATATTTTTAGAACCAGGGTGAATGGAATAGGATAAATTATGGGCCTCCTTGAAGATCGATTCTTTGAAATCATCAATATTTGGCACACACAATCTACCTTGGTAACTAAGGGCACCATCTCCCCCTTGGGAAAAAACCTCCACTTTACTATCTCTCACCAAGGCCTTTAACTCTAGCAAGGTACGGTCAAGATCTTGTTTTTCCTTTACCTCATAAATCAAAGAAGATTTAGAACCATCAACAACCACTAAACCCCCATTATCCACTTCATTAAACCTAACCCCTATTCTAGCCAATGGATGAACCTCTCTAGCCACCTCTTTGCCACCATCATCAACATGAGCTAGATCCATAAATGTAGCTGGTGCATTAGTCAACCCAAAGGACATAACCACAAACTCAAAGTGTCCATACGTAGTTCCGAAAGTCATCTTGGGATTGTCACACTCCCTCACTTTCACTTGGTGATACTTGGAGCGAAGATCATTCTTAGAGAAGTGACTAGCACCTTGAAGTTGATCAAAACGGTCATCAATTCTTGATAGAGGGGACTTGGTCTGCACCGTTGGTATGACTCGGGACAGACGCGAAGTTCCCTCCAACACTAATCCGTGCCCCTAGTGTATTACGACCAGGGCGCGAATGGCTACTGGAAATCGAAAATGAGAATTTTTTTTTGCTATGGGTCCTTTATCACCACTCAATTTTCCCCCTATTCGAAAATATGAAGTTGAATTTTTGATATTACGCACAGATTTTGCCATATATAAAAATTATGATTATGGGCATTTTCGATGCACATTTTCAAGTGTTTTTGGGGCGTTTCAGTAGGTCCTCATTGGGATGGTTTGATTTAGATGAGATAGCATTGATAGGCCCAAATTTTGTGTTGGAGGCCATGGAAAAAGTAAAGTTTATTAGGGAGAGGTTATAGATGGCTCAAATTCGCCAAAAGTCTTACTCGGATATTAGAAAAAAGATCTTGAATTCCATGTCAGTGATTGGGTGTATGCGAAGATTTATCCTATGAAGGGAGTAATGCATTTTAGTAAAATGGCCATGTTATGTCCCCGATATGTAAGTCCTTGTGAGATTGCTGAGCGGATTGGCGATGTGGCTTATAGGTTGGATTTGTCTTAAGAGTTCTGTTCGTTCGTTAAGGAAGTTGATTTGTTAGCGTAGTTCAATTATGCCTTTAGAAGGTATTGAGGTTGAGAGAACTTGGTCACTTATGAAAAGGTTCTGGTTGAAACTTTGGATAGACAAATGGAAAGTCTTTGTAACAAGGATATTGCTTTAGGTTTTAGAGATTTGGAGGAACCAATATGTTGAAAGTGCTACATGGGAAGTTGAATCAAGATATGATGATACCCCTATCGTTTTTAATCTACTCAAGCCTATGGTATTTAGTTCTTCCTATTCTAAATTGTTTTACTTCGTTCACTTTTATGCTTTCATGACATGACATGCATCCATGTGCACGAAAATGATTTAAAAAGATGTTTTGACATGGTTTTAATAAATTTATGATTTTCAAGAAGTGAATTATGCATTGGTCTTCATGTTGGAATGTTTCATGTTGAAATCGAGATTTTCAAGCCATGTTCTAGCACATTCAAGGACAAATGTTTCCAATTGGGAGATGATGTAAGGACCCGTACTTTGTGAGACTTTTTGATGCATAAGATTCGAGTTCCTAGAAGTGTGTCAGCCATGGGGAATACTTGTGTATGGCTTTGGGTGGCTTAAGAAAGGATTGAGGCTTGGTGGCCCTCCGGGGAAGTGGAAAGAGCCTTGGAAACTGTCTCAACTGTCCACCCAAGATTTTGGCTAAGGAAAACCTCTAGCTGATCTTGTACGGGTCCTGTCACCTCTCACTAACCAGTTCACCATCAGTGGAATCACCCATAACTTGATGAATTTTCTGAGAACCCTCTCACGGTCCCTCACACTAGCTGTATGGCTTTAAACAAGATGTAAGGCTCTTTAACGTGACTGCAGGGCACGTTTCAAAGTACGTCTCATTAATGTCTTCTCGTACTTTTGGTTTACTCCAAGGGTCTTTTACGAGATTCTCACCTATCTATCATGACCCAATCCTAGGGCCTAGTCGTGGACATGGCTAATGGGGAACCTCAAGGAACCCCAAACATGCCTATTAACTTATCATTACACATCATTGGTCGCAGAAGCATATTAAAGACATAAATAGTAAGAATACGGCCAAGGGACTAAGGAGAAAACTTGCATAACATCATAATAAAGAGAGAGTCAAAGCTCATATCATAGATACATAGCATGTGCTACAAACATCTCTACTATATAAAAAAGAGCGGGGGCTAAGACAAAGCTACCAGGCTCACCCTCATAGTCAAAATAGTACATAAAGAATAGTGTCTCAATACATAATAAGAGAAACGTAGGTAAACGTCCTCGGAATAGAGGACTCACCAACTAGCTTGAGTAGCATTGAACTAGCCACGAGGAGGAGGAGGATGATCAACTTGGGCTCCGATACCTACATGGTGATATCACGTAGGCAATAGTATGCGTTAGTACGTTTGAATGTACTAAGTATGTACGATGCAATCCAACAAGAGATAGGCATCATGATCAAAATGCATAACAATAGGCAATAGACATAATATAACAATATGACTTGTATGATCAATGCTTAAGTAAAACATGCTTAAGTAGCTCATGCTTATATAGGATATCATATGTGTAAAAGAGACCAAGATAGATTTCAAAACTACAAATACGTTGGTAGGTTGATGATGATCTCACCCATCACCCTGGTGTGTGAGGTACAAACCCCTCAACTAGCTTCGTTGCAATTTCACCTACTACCCTGGTGTGTGAGGTACAAACCCCTCAACTAGGTTAGTGGCAATTTCACCTACCACCCTAGTGTTTGAGGTACAAACCCCTTAACTATGTTAGTTGCAATTTTACCTACCACCATGGTGTGTGAGGTACAAACCCCTTAACTAGGTTAGTGGCAATTTCACTTACCACGTTGGTGTGTAAGGTACAAATCCTCATCTAAGTTAGTGGCAATCTCACCTACCACCCTGGTGTTTGAGATACTAACCCCTCAACTAGCTTACTTGGACTCTTAGTTCCCCCAGATTGAGCATGGTCTAATGCAACACTTTGTATAGAATATATCATATGCACAAGCTCTTTTCATCATCATATAGTCATTCATATCATAGCCTATGCTTTGGACATTCAATTCCTTGAGAAACCTTAAACGGATATTTTATCAAACAATTGGCGAGTGTGTAATGCTAGTATAAAACCATGAAATATAGAGATGAAATCATGCAAGAAAATCCATTGTAAAACTATCAATCAACACTTTTTTTGTAATGCCCTCTAGCAATATACATCAAAACCCCTCATCAAATCTTACAATAGCTCCAAGATTTATAGCTCAAAACATAGCAAAACAGTCACAACTTCACATAGCTTTAGCATAGTTCATAGACATGTCCATACTAACCCAATTGTAAAATGAACTTTAAATCATGCAATTTGAAGAAACTGTTGATGAAGATTGAAAATGGGGACTTGATGCTTGAAGGAAATCCTTAGTTCCGGATGAGGGTTTTGAGACTTGAATTTAGGAGTGAAAATATATGGCTTAGTGTTTGAGTGAGTATTGGGGAATGTTTAGGATTTTTCAGGGTGAAATATGGCTAAGCATATATAAATACACATTTGGGAACACTTAGTCCCAAGACTTAAAAGTCTTGGATGAGACCAAAAAAATAGTCACAAAAATGAGCTAGTGCATATCGCGGAAGGGGCGCGCATTGCTCTTTGGAAATTGACATTTGAAAATCCCGAATTTTGATACGATTGCTCTAAAATCGGGGTTATACCCCTATTCCCCTAATTTTTACCCCCTAAACAAGAATATGAAGTCGAACTTTTGATATTATGCACAGATTTTGAGATATATGGAAATTATGATGTCAGGCACTTACGAGGCACATTTTCGGGCACTTTTTGGGGTCATTTCAATATCTCCCCCTTGGGAACATTCGTCCATGACTGTAAAAGAAATGTACATAAGAAGAGTGATCTCCCAACAAAATGCATCATTACATTTAAAACACCATTTTCAAAACCTCAACGTAAGTGTAAAATCATTATAAATTTGCCAACTTAAACATGAATGCATATGAATGACATAGGGGCTCAAATATAAGACTTGAAATCACATAGGGGACTTGGAATTAGTACCTTAGGCTTGAGTGGACTGGAAACGATTATACCGGTTTTGCATGTCCACTTCGGCGTCCCATTAGCACTCTTGACTTGTATATCCAATATATGAGCCTGAACCTCCTCATAGGTCAAGTTATCCTTAACAACCCCCACAACATCAAGAGGCACAATAGCATTAGGATCACCCACGCATTTCCTCAACATAGAGATATGGAACACCAGATGAACCAAATCCATTTCACTAGGCAACCTTAACTCATAAGCAACCTTACCAACCCTCTTTATCACCTCATAAGGACAAATATATCTCAGACACAACTTCCCGTTTTTATTAAAACGAACCACACCTTTCATTGGAGAAACTTTCAAATAAACCCAATCACCCACTTTGAATTCAAGGTCTCTTCTTCTCACATCGGCATAGGATTTTTGGCAATTTTAAGCTGTCTTCAATCTCTCCCTAATCAGTCTAACCTTCTCAAGAGCATCCATGAAAAGATCTAGTCCCCACAAAGCTACCTTGCCAACCTCAAACCAACTAACCGGTGATCTACAACGCCTCCCGTAAAGAGCCTCAAAAGGAGACATACCATTGCTAGAATGATAGCTATTGTTGTAGGCAAACTCAATCAATGGAAGATGGTCATACCAACTACCCTTAAGCTCCAAGACACAAGCCCTAAGAATATCAGCAAGTGTTTGAATGGTTCTTTTGGCTTGGCCATTCGTTTTAGGGTGAAAGGTCGTACTAAGGTGAACTTTTGTACCAACACCCCTTGGAAAAGACCTCCAAAAGTGTGAAGTAAATTTTGCATCATGATCTGATATGATAGATAAAGGAATCCCATGCAACCTCACTAACTTATGGATATACAACCTTGCATAATCTTCAGCCCCTGTGTGGTCTTAACTGGTAGAAAGTGAGTTGATTTTGTCATCCTATCAACCACAAACCAAATGGAACCAAAACCTTTTCAAGTCTTGAGCAACCCAACCACAAAATTCATATTAATCACCTCCTAATTCTGATTAAGAATTTGTATGTCTTGGGTTAGGTCACTCGGCCTTTGATGTTCGGCTTTGACTTGTTGACATCTTTGACAACAAGAAACAAATTTTTCAATGTCCCTCTTCATGCCTCCCCACCAGTACACATCCCTCAAGTCTCTATACATTTTGGTGGAACCAGGGTGGATACACTTAGAAGAATTATGGGCCTCATCAAGGATTTTTCTACCTCAAAACATCAACACAAGGCACACACAACCTACCTTGGTACCTAAGGGCACCATCTCCCCCTTGGGAGAAAACCTCTACTTTG
>JAPFFP010069731.1:0-24618 GCA_026153255.1 Solanum medicagineum
TTTCAGGTACTATAGATCCCAAAGCTAAAGACGATACGATTTTAGCCCTATGGATGAGGCTCAAGGATGAGCCTTCAGATACAGAGCTAAACTTGAAGCTGAGCGGTTTACTAGAGGTCCTAGATGTCAGACTGGACATATATGTTGCTATACCAAAGACAGGAGCTAGAGCCAGAGCTGGGCGTACTCAGGCTCCTGTTACTACTCCTCCCTAGTCTGAGGAGGGAGGCAGTGATGGGAGCAGCATGCCGCAGATGACTATATCTAGAGAGGAGTCCAGTTCGGAGGAAGGCTCTGAGGATAGATAGGAGGAAGAGTCTTCTTTCTCAAAATCATCATCATCTACACCGGATGCCCTCGCTAACCGATGGTGTATCGAGGGCATGAAGGTTATATATAGAAAGGACATGCCATCGGGACAGGATGATTCAATATGTGCTCCAATGGCTGACAGAATCTCTTGGATGGTACACCCCGACTATGGTGAAGGAATTCTATGCATAAAACGCAGCCACCATCCAGCTCACTCTTCCTAAGGGAAAGAATCCACTCACTCATCCCAAACTGATAGAGACAGGAGTTAGGGGTCGGCGAGTTGACATATCAGAGGACTCTATCCGTCGTATGCTATTTGAGACTGAGTATCATGCCCCCAAATCCATCGTGGTATTATTACAGGGTGAGGTAGACCAAGAACCCACTTGTTATAAAGGTTCCTGAGTAGCGAGCCATACTGATGAGATGGGTGGTCGGGTATATTGCAGAGCAGGGTCTAGAACCTGCTTGGGTTGCCACTTATACAGAGCCTATTATCAAGGCTTCACTCAGCTTCCCCACCAAATTCTAATGGGCTATTGTTCATTCACACATCTGGCCAATACTTGCAGATAATACTTTGACACTTGAGCGTGCGATTATGGTTGCTAGCATCTTAGCTGGCTATGACATTGACTGGGCCTGCCTCATCGCTTAGCAGATACATGAGGCCGCGCTGAAGAGGTCCACCTCCATCCCATTTCCATATTTGGTCTATAGGCTCTACTTAGAGTCTTGGGTGGAGATTCTACACTAGCTAGACTAGTTAGTTGAGGCCTAGCACACATTAGAGCCCATCTTGATCAAGGTTGTTGTCAACATAATTGCATTCCGGCGAGCACAGCCTCCACCTAAGCCAGAAATATTCACCCTAGCGCTACCTTCTGAGGGTTCAGAGATTGGTACCACCACTACTGCTGCTACTACTGAGGAAAGGCCCCCAAAGCACGAAGTAGATGAGAAAAAGGGGCCCACTATTGCTGCTCCTATAACAGAGGCCGCTACTTCACAGACATCTACCACGGGTATGATCTACGTGTCCACAACTTCTATCCAGGCCATAGCATAGAGGTTATCACATGCTGAGTCCTAGTTGACTCAGCTTATTCAGTAGATTAGGTCAGGGGTCCGTTACGCTATCGCAAACTCAGAGGGTTGGTCGCAGGAATTTACAGTTTCTACTATTAAGGACCATATTTGTATAGTGGATGCACACATCGACCCCTTTGAGAAGAGGGTACAAAAGAGATTGAGCGTGGCTCGGCCTTTAGATTTGTCAGCCCTGCAGACAGAGATCCAGCAACTTTGGGCTAACATGACATCAAGTTGTCACACGCAGCACCTGTTGCACTTCTTTTGACTACACCTCAGGTGCTGATGGTAGATTTATTTTTCTCTAGCGAGCCTACCCATTCTTCCCTCAAGAAGAGACCTTACACAGATGAGGATCCAAAGGAGATACATGTACGTGTGAGGAGGTTAGCGGAGGAGGATCTTGAGCTTGCCTCGAGGGAGTCGAGACATGATGAGGAGATGAGATGAGCTCGTGCGACAGAGTATATGGGGGGTGCTGGACCCTCTGGACAAAGTACCACTGCTAACAAGACCACTCTATAAGAGAAGGGTGGGCAGACTCAATTACAGACTGGCGCTTAGGTGCCCAAGTATGTTTTTGACCCCTTTTGTTCTATTTTTTCTTGATTCTGTGTATTTAGGACAATGCACATCTTTTTGGATGGAGCATAGGTAGTATGAGCCTCAGTGAAGTCTGAGTAGCTTATTGTCCATAACTACCCCAATTTTCGATCCCACATTTTCTTGCCTATGATCTTTTTCCCTATTGATATTTATTTTCTTTTCAACCAACATGTTTAGGATGGTTAGATAATATTTATAGCATATACTACCAATATATGTGGCATATAGCATGTTTTGTGTTTTTTTTAAAAAATGATACCCACCAAAAATTTTGATTAAGCAGTTAGATAGTAACTATGAAAGTTTAGTTTTCTGACAATATCTATTCTAATTAGTGAGGGTAAATTGAAATAAGAAGATCACTGTGAGTCTTTTGTTGATAATGCATATTGTGGCATGAGAGGGTGACCTTATTTTGATCATAAATTTTGTGCTAATTTTTAACCGGCCCGATTACTCTAAGTTAGATTGTAGATTAATTGTATTAATCTTAGGAGATTGTTCTTAATTAGTCCACTTTAGTGTAAAACTAACCAACCAAACAACAATATATCCCTTGTTCTGAATAATTGAGACTAACATGTACCTATTCTTAAAAGCACCTGATTATCCTAGCCTTGATTAGTGAAAAATCTTGAAATTGGCCCTGCTCTTTCCTTGAACATTTTGTACTGAGGAAAAAGCCTAAGTTAAGGGTGGCTACCAAAACTGCCCCTAGTTCGGAGGATATATATTGTGTACCTCAATAAAGGCTAAAACCTAGGTTGAGGGTGGTTGGTATAAGGGTAATGCACAAAAATAAGGAGATAAGTTAGGAATAAGAAGAAAAAAGGAGAAAAATCATGTACTGAAGGCAAAAAAAATGAAAATCCCTTAGATATGAGGTAAAAAGCAAAATGAAGTATGAAAGTAAGGTAAAAAGTTGCAAAATGAAAAGAAAGCACCTAGAAAAGCTTGAAAGAGGAAAAAGGGAGGATAAGGTAAAAATAGTTGTGGGGAAAAAGTGTACAAAAACACAGTTCAAGGAGGGCCTTTAGTCACTATTTCCCTAAAATGCCATACCAAAACCCCCTGAGCCTACGTTACAAGCAAGGAAAGTACTAAAGTGATCATAGTCTAATTAGTTCAAAGTCTGAATCATGAATATTGGGTCATGTCTATGGTATAAGTCATCATGCATGAATATCTTTTGTGAGAGTGAGGTTCTTGCACAGTCCCAAGAATTTAACATGAAACCATCATTAAGTGTCAAAATGGGACTTCTTTCTGTTAGAGCACTTGTATTGCATTGATAACGTTTGACTTGTTCAATGAGTGTGCACTGTTAATGATTCCTTACTTGTCATTATTATGCTATCTTATGCAGCAGTTTGCATTGGTTTGCTAAATAACTACTAATCCTATTTTGAAAAAGTTGGTGTACATCTGAGTCGGAGATGTATGTGTGTATGCCATTAAGTTGAGGTCTTTGTGTTACTGTGCTGTCTATAAATATTGAGTCCGTCGCTTGAGGACAAGCAACAATTTTAAGTTGAGGGTGTTGATGTGCTGTGAAAATAGAAAACTTTTGATGTTTAAAACTAAATATATTGTGTGTTCTCAATGCGACTTTAGTTGTTTTTATGTGTTTTTGTGTTTAGATTTGTAGGATTACAAGTTGTCTATGATTTGGGGAAAAATTGCATAAGTTGCTGGCTTTTGCTGTTGTACGAGACCTTATATGAGTCATAGAGCATTCTATGAGTCGTAAAGGTGTTCCTTGAGGAATTCCAGTGAGGGTCTAAGTTTTTTATGTTAATTCTATGAACATGCAGACGTGTCATGGAGCAATTTATGAGTCATAGACTATCTTTCGTACCCTGAGGATCAGAGAAGTGGACTTGCACGAAATTCATATGACAAAACCCCCTTTATGGGTGGTAAACCATATTACAAGTCATGAAGGGGTGCCATAGAAGACTTCTCCAAAATTCTAGTAAGTGATTTTGAGACTCCAACTACAAGTCGTAGAAGACACTACGAGTCGTAGAGTCTTTTCATGGAGTTTGCCGACTAGTTTTTCTAATTTGTTTAGGACTTGTTTCTACTTATTATAAATAGGTTTTTTAGATTATTTTTTGAGAGTTCAGACCAGTTCACGTAAGTTTTCAGTATATTTAGGTTTTGTACTCAGAGAACATAATATTCTATGACAGAAAATTGTGAGAGAGTCTTTGAGAACACTTGTTCTTTAATTCAATCTTCAATCTTGTGATTTTCATTGACTTTAGATTTGCTTGTTGTTAATTCAATTGTGTAAGTGTTTAATTATGTCTCCTCAATTCATAATCTCTTCATTTAGACATAGCATGAGTAGCTAAATCCACAACTAGGGTTGTGGGAACCATGAAGAACTAACAAAGTAAAACCGGATAATTCACAATTCTTGGAAGTGTATATGCATGTATTAATTAACTCTTTTCATTTTGCATGTTTACTAGTTGTGGCCAATATTAGAACCCGCTTAGTGTTACTAACTGGACCAAAGTATTAATGAATAGGAAAAAAGATTAATTAACAGGATTTGATTGATGTGTTCTCATCTAATCAACCAAACTGGGCCAAGGGGATGTTGTACTGGGACTAATAGGTAATGGTTAGTAATGCACACTATGGAGATGGGCCAAGTCGCATAATGATATTCGAATCTCACCTTTGACCAAAGGGATTGGTGAAATTAACCTACCATCCTGCATGGTATACACTAGGAAAAAAGTAGGTTATCCAGGGATACTATGTTGGGGAATCATGGGGAACATAATGCCCTAGTTGCTCTCTATTATTAATTTTCCTCTCATGATAGTTAGTCAGTTTATTTTCTCATTGATTATTGTACCCCCCTCTTTAGGGAATTGAGTTGGTTAACTACTCAGATTGTAGATTAGTGAATTTGTCTTGAGTCTACATATTCCCTATGGGTTTGATCCTAACCATGGTTAGGTTCTATTTCTTGACAGCTACCACTTTATCCTCTAAAATGTAGGTGTAACTTGGGCAACATCATAACAAAGGCTCAGGGGGATTTGGTTTGGGAAAATAGACTGTGTTTTTCTACACTTTTGCCCTACCAAATTTGCTAATTTCACCTTATTCTCCTTTTTTCCTATTTCAAGCTTTTCTGGGTGCTTTCTTTTCTTTTTCTTTTCCACTTTTTGCCTTGTTTTAAAACTTCATTTTACCTTTTAGGTCTCATCTAAGGCATTACTTATTTTTCTTGCAACCAGTATATGATTTTTCTCTTTATTCCTAACTCACCCCCTTATTTTTGTGTTTTACCCTTACACCAGGGACCCTCAATCTAGGCTTTTAGTCTGTGTTGAGGTGCACAATATTCATCATCTGAACTAGGGCCACTTTTGGTAGCCACCCTCAACTTAGTATTTTTGCCTCAGTCAAGGTATACAATGTCTAAGCAAAGACCAAGGCCAATTTTAGGATTTTACAACTAACAAGGCTAGGTTAACTAGGTGTTTTCAAAAGACGAGGTACATATTAGGCTCAAACATTAGGAACAAGGGATACATCATCAATTTGATTGGTTATTTTTAGGCTAAAGTGGATTATTTAAGAACAATGACCTAAGATCTTTTCCTAATCCAACTAAGCTACAAACTAACTTTGGGTAACAGGGCAAGTTTCGAATTAGCACAAAACACATGAATTTATCAAATTTGCTCACACTCACATGGCATTGCATACATTATCAACAAAAACTCAAGATCATGCTTTTTATCTCAATACACCCTCACTTATCAAAATAGATATTGTCAGACACCTAAACATGCATGGTTAATATCTATTTTCTAATAAATTTTTTTTGGTGAGAATCATTTTTTCATACAAAACATAAAAACATATGCCACAAGAATTGGTACTATATGCTACAAATATTATCTAAGAATGTTAAACATGTCGTTTCAATAGAAAATAAATATCCACAGGGAAAAAGAACATTAGCATGAAAATCCCAAGATGAAAAATTGGGGTAGTTATGGACCCAAGCTACTCAGACTTCACTAAGGCCCATAACTACCCACAACCCATCGAAAAAGATGTGCATTGTCCCTAATGCACAAAATCAAAACAAGATAGAACATAAGGGGCCAAAAAAATACTTGGGCACCTAAGCGCTAGGGTCTACCTTGGGTTTCCTTCCAAACAGTGCCTGATTTATTATCACGGCACGACATAGATTCCTAAAGTACTCACACTTCCTCCAGCTTTTGTACTCCCTTACTACAAAACTTTGCCTCCATTTGGCACACATTAATATCTTTGTGATTTAAAGCTATGGCGCTTGTATTCATGCCTCTTTTAATCTGGTCTAGTTGCATTGAAAAAAGTTTGAACTATTGATTGAGTGGTTTGATTTAGAGTGTTGTTCCACTTTATGGTTTATCTTGACAATGTTGGACTTAATCTCCCTTAACGCCTCATCTCGTGCCTGCCCTCTTTAGCAACTGGTAAAGTATCTCCTTGATTCTCGAATTTCTATTTCCCATTTCATGATTATTTGGGGGGGGTGCAGGGGCACATAGTGGTTATTCATACAGCCGTCCTTGTGACCCCCATGTTTTCCATGGTGGCTTTCCTAAATGTCACCTGGCTTTGGTAGCTCATGTATCTGCTTCATTAGCACCTCAAGATTAGCTCTATTTTAAGCAAGCATATTAAGGGTAAATGCATTTATTTTTGCTTGTCAAGAGCTCATTCAACAATACTCGTATGATTTGTTGAATGTCTATTCATGAGTTTCCACACATTGTTCGATTTAGCCACCACGTCCATCTGCTCAGAAATCTCTGTGAATGGTTGTTCCATGAACAGACCTCCCAAGAGGGCATTAGCATATGCTTCACTATGTGCATCTAGAGCATGATGTAAATTCTCCACCAGGACATTCTTCGCTATTTTATGGTCCGGTGCAAGCCTCAAGCATCGATTGAACCACTCCCATGTAGCAAGGATTGAATCACCAGATAGTTGCTTAATGTTATTGATCTGTTCTACCATCTTGAACCTGTTTTGTTTAAGGAAATATCTTGCTATGAAGACCCTTTGCAATTCTACCTATATGGTGATTAAACCATACAGAAGCTCAGATAGCCATAATGCAGCATTGCCCGTAAGAGACAATGGGAAGACATGAACACCCACATCATCTATAGACAGATTCTGTGTCCTCATCGCACTCTATAGACAAATGCCACAATGTGGAGGTGGCTCTATGCAGCCTCTGATGGTAAGCCCACAAATAGCCCATGGTTCTATTGTATCATATGTAACCCACTTGAGACTGTGAACTTTGTGCCTACTGGTAATGGCGGCAACACAATAGCTCCAGTCACCTCCAAATCCATAGGATTCAACCTATTCTGATTCTATCGGTAAGTATTGGTATTGGAATACTATGGCTATGGAATGTCCTCCAAAGGAGGTAAGTTCTTGTCACGACCCAAGCCAATGGCCTAGACATAACACAGCGAATGGGAAACTTGAAGGGACCCCAAATAAGCCTCTTAGCATATCGTTAGACATCCTTGGACATGGAAGCAATTAAATAACAACAAAAGAGCATGAAATAGGGATAAGGGACTAAGGGGAAAGTCTTTCATAGCATAAAATATTAAAGAGTCAAGAGAAGTCATAGCTCAAGGCATAATTACATTACTTGTCCAACAACATCTCTAATCTTAGAATTGAGTGGGGGCCAAGACAGTCTCTGAGATCTCCCTCATGGTCAAAAGCATTCAACCAAAGAAAGAGAGTCTTCACATAACATTAGATCAATAGCCATCGTCCTCAGAGTTTAGGACTCACCAAACTTGGTTCAAAGATAGTACTAGCCATGTGGAGGAGGAAGATGATCAACTGGGCTCCGGTTCCTACATGGTAACATCAAGTAGGCCTATATGTGTTAGTACGTTTGAATGTACTAAGTATGTAGGATGCAATACAACAAGAGATAGGCAACATAATAAAAATACATAACTATAAGCAATGGGTAGCATAATAACAATAAGACATGTATGAATGATGCTTGAAGTAAAACATGCTTATATAGAACATATTACATATGTAGGACGAAACCATCTTTATAGACCAAGAATACTAGTACTTGGAATCCAAGGTATAACCACCCACTTGGGAAGTGATTGAGAATTTTACTCCTCAATTGTTAGATGAGCATGACCACCCCCCTTCTATGTGTATGAGAAATATACCCCCTAATTGGGATGAGCATGACCACCCCTATCAAAGTGACTGAGGAATATAACCCCCAATTGGTAGATGAGCATGACGACCCCCGATGAAAGCGATTGAGGAATATACCCACAAATCGGTAGATGGGCATGCCACCCCCCATCATAGTGGTTGAGACGTAACACCTCCTCAACTAGGCATGGTTAACATACAATACTATCGATACTTTTCGTGAGAACAACTCATATATACATTCCTGCCATCATCATAAAGTCACTTAACTCATATGCAATGCATTAGACCTTCAACAACTTAAGAATCCTTAACCGGACATTTTATCAAACAATTGACGGGCGTGTAATGCTAGTACAAAATCATGCAATTCTAGAGTGAAAACATGTAATAAAAACCAATGTAAACATCCTGTAACAAGATATGTAAAGACTCCTCATCAAATCTCACAATAGATCTTAGATTTATAACTCAAGACATGCATAGTTAAACAACATTTCATAAAACCCCAATGTAGTTCATAGTTATAAACCATAATAGGTAATATGCATAAGTAAATTAACTTGAGAACATACACTTTATATGAAAAGGAAGGTTGGGCACCACGGGTGAAAGGACCCAATGGTTGAAACCTACATACCTCAACATTGGAGATTTCCTTGATGAAGATTTGAATGAGAACTTGAAGCTTGAATGAAATCCTTGAGATCCGGAATGAGATTGAGACACTTGAATTTGGGTGAAATATTTGTCTAAGTGGGAGAGAGGGTTTTGGGGAATGTCTTGTATGATATGGAGTTGGAAAATGACTAAGTAAAGGTGTTTTTTGCATAGGAAGGCTTAGGCCCAAGACCCCAAGGCCTTGGATCAAAATAAAACTAACGGACAGTGAAATGTACTGGTCCACGACGGCTACGCGTCGCAGTACCAACGTGGACCACCTCTAGCATTTGAAATTTTGCGAAATTCTTTTTGTGCTACATGTCCTCTAAAATTTGGATTCTGCCCATTTTCCATTCAATTTTTCCACCTGAGCAATAATATGAAGTTGGATTTTCGATATCACGCATAGATTTTGAGATATATGGAAGTTATGATTATGGGTACTTCAGAGGCTTATTTCCAGGCACTTTTTGTGGTCGTTTCAATATCTCCCCCTTGGGAACATTCGATCCCGAATGTCAAAGAACCATATATAAGAGAAGTAAGCAAGATAATTTCAGCCCACACAATAACGCAACAATGCACTTAAACATCATTAGAAAAATCTCAACACAAGTGTCAAAATCACCATGAACTTGTCAATATAAACGTGAATATGTGAAAATAACATGAGGGCTGAAACTTAAGACTTCAAATCATATAAGGGGACTTAAATTAGTATCCTAGGCTTGAGTAGAATGGAAGAGATAGGGATATTGCTTTTGCATGTCCGCTTCGGCCTCCCATGTGGCACTTTCAACTTGTTGATTCCTCCAAAGAGCCTTGATGGAAGCTCCATCCTTGTTCCTCAACCTCTTCACTTGTCTATCAAAAATTTCTACTAGAAACTCTTCATAAGTCAAATTTTCTTCAACCACTCCCATGACAGCAAATGGTACAATTGCTTTTTGCTAACTCATACACTTCCTCAATATAGATACATGGAAGACCAGATGAACCATATCTATTCAACTAGGCAACTCCAACTCATAGGCCACCTTGCTAGTCCTCCTCAACACCCTATAAGGAACCATAATCATGGACTCGATTTTTTCTTTTTACCAAAATGAACCAGAACCTTCGTGGGTGCTACCTTCAAATAGACCTAATCATCAACCTTAAATGCAAGATCCCTTCTCCTCACATCAGTATAGGACTTTGTCTACTTTGGGTTGTTTTCAACCTATCCCTTATCAACCTCACTTTCTCTAAGGCCCCCATAACTAAGTTTGGACTCAACAAAGCCATCTCTCCCACTTCAACCACCCAACCGGTGATCTACAATGTCTACCATAAAGAGCCTCATCTAAAATCAACCTTCTCAAGTCATCAATATTAGGCACACACGAGACCTTGGTACCTAAGGGCACCATCTCCCCCTTGGGAGAAAACCTCCACCTTACCATATCTCACCAAGGCCTTCAACTCTAACAAGGTGGGGTCAAGATCTTGCTTTGCTTTTACCTCCTAAACCAAAGAAGATTTAGAACAATCAACCATCACTAACACCACCATTATCAACTTCATCAAATGTAACCCCCAATCTAGCCAACCGATGAACCTCTATAGCCACCTCTTTATTACCATCATCAACTTCAGCTAGGCTACCCATATACACCGTACACAAAGCATCAGCCACAATATTAGCCTTTCTGGGATGATAATGCACACTCATAACATAATCCTTAAGAAGCTCTAACCATCTTCTTTGTCTCAAGTTAAGATCTTTTTGAGTGAACACATATTGGAGACTCTTATGATTGGTAGACACATCAACATGTACCCCATACAAATAGTGATGCCAAATCTTCAAAGGGAATACCACGGCGGCCAATTAAAGATCATGGGTAGGATAGTTCATTTCATGCACCTTAAGTTGTCTAGAAGCACAGGCTATCACCTTACCATTTGCATCAAAACACAACCCAAATCAACCCTTGAGGCATCACAATACACAACAAACCCTTCTAATCCTTTAGGCAGAGACAAGATAGGAGCGGACACTAACTTATCCTTCAAGGTTTAGAAACTCTTCACACACACATCAGTCTACATAAATTTAGCCTGCTATTGGGTCAACTTAATCATAGTGGAAGTATTACAAAGAGAATCCATTCACAAACTTTCGGTAATAACCCGCTTAGTCGAAGAAGTTTCTAATATCTGATGGAGTCAAAGGTCTAGGAAAATTCCTAATCACTTCAATTTTTTAGGATTCACCTTAATACTATCCCCCGACACCAAATGACCTAGAAAGGAAACCTCTATCAACCAAAACTTACATTTCTCATATTTAACGTACAACTTCACTTCCCTCAATCTTTGTAGCACCACCCTCAAGTGACTCATATGCCCCTTCTCACTATGGGAATACAAAATATCATCAATGAGGACCACTACAAACAAATCAAGGTAGTATTTAAAGACCCTATTAATAAGATCCATGAAGATAGCCGGTGCATTGGTCAACCCAAAAGACATCACCACAAAATCATAATGCCCATACCTAGTCTGGAAGGCCATTTTGGGAATGTCACACTCTCTCACTCTCACTTGGTCATACCTAGACCGAAAGTCAATCTTAGAGAACTGACTAGCCCCTTGAAGTTGGTAAAAGAGATCATCAATCCTTGGTAGAGGGTGCTTATTATTTTATGGTGACCTGATTAAGTTGCCATTAATCAATGCACATTCTAAAGGAACCATCATTCTTCTTCACAAACAACACCAGGAGGCTCACTAGGAAAGACATCAAGGAACTCATTAACCACCAAAATCGACTCTATAGGAAGGACTTTGGACTCAACATCCCTAATCACCACAAGATGATAGAGACACCCCTTACAAATCAATTACAAGATTTAATGTAAGAAATAAATCTACCCTTAACACCGCATCATGACTTTCCCACTCAAGAATGGGCTCATTAGGGAATTGGAATCTAACCCTACGGGTCCTACAAATAATGGAGACATATTATGCATGCAACTAATCCACCTCAAGTATGACATCAAATTCCACCCTATCTAATTCAACAAAGCCACAAGATAAGACCTATGCAATATTACCATAGAACAATTTCTATGGACCTTCCTAGGAACAATAGACTCACCAATGGGGTAGACATAAAAAGTTCACATAACAACTCGGGACATATATGAAATCCACTAGCAACAAAAGGAATAACGAAAGAGATAGTGGCACCAAGACCTATCAATCCATACATATCAAAGTCTAAGGAAACTTCAACATACCGCTAGCAACATCGGGCACCTCATCCCCTCCTTATCTCTCTTGAAGAGCATAAAATTTATAGTACCTTGGGGCACCACCTTGATGACCTTACCTTCCTCCTTAGTCCACATTTGTAACTTGGCCTTGAGGACCATCACCTCTACCTTTTGGTTGAGCATGAGGACAACCACTAACTTTGTGCCCAAATCCACCACAACAAAAGCAAGAATTAGATCTGTTATAACATAGGCCACCATGGCCTTTTCCACACTTTCGGCATCTAGGCCTTGCCACCCCCTCATCACCTCCTTGAGCCTCATGATCAACATGACCACCTTGTTCTTGATGTCGACCATCTTTACATCTTATTTGGAGCATATGGATAATCAACTATCTCATAGTTCATCTTACCACAACCATAGTGTGGACCCATGTTCCTCAAACATGTGCAATCATGTTTTGAAATGACCCAAAAAGTGCCCAAAAATGTGCCTCGAAAGTACCTAGAATCATAATTTTCGTATATCTCAAAATTCATGCACAATATCTAAAATTTGACTTCATTTTCTTGTTCAGGAGTCAAATATAGGGTGAAAAGGATCAAAACCTGATTTAAGAGCAAAAGTTAAGCAACTATGAAATTTCAAGAATTCAATTTCCAAAGAGTAAAGCGTGTCGCTTCCGCGACGCACAAAGGTATTATTTTGGTGAATGTTTTTTTCAACTCGGTCCAAGACTTTTAAGTCTTGGGCCTAAGTGTTGCCAAACATGTATTTACCTATACTTAGTGATATTTCACCTCATATCATCCTAGACATTTCCCAGTACTCACTCAAACACTTTGCCATATTTTTCACTCCAAAATTCAAGTCTCAAAACCCCTTTCAGATCTAAGGATTTCCTTCATGCTTCAAGTCTCCATTTTTAATCTTCACCAAGAGCTTCTCCAAAGCTAAGGTATGTGGGTTTCTTTCATGGGTTCTTTTCACCTATGATGCCTAATCTTTCTTTTCTTACAAATTGCATGATTTAAAGGTGATTATTCACGGGTCTAGATTATTATGAAAATCACTACACACTATGTTTGAGCATATGAAATTGTGACTATTGTACCATGTTTTGAGCTATGAATCTAAGATCTATTGAAAGGATTGCTGAAGGGTTTTGTTGTTTATTGCTTGAGGGTGTTACCAAGTATCTATTGAAGCTTTTACATTTAATTTACTAGTGTGATTTCACTCTTTAATTTCATGGTTTTACGCTAGCACTACACACCCTTTGAGTGTTTGATAAAATGTCCAAATGTGATTTTTTGTGGAATTGAAGGTCTGAAGCATGAAATATGATATGATTGATGTTATGATGATAAAAAGAGCTTGTGTATATGATATATTTTATGTACAGTGTTGCATTAGACCATGCCCTATCTAGGGGGACTAAGAGCCTATATCACCTTGTCGGGGGGTTAGTACCTTGGTTGCCAATCAATGGGCTAGTGCCTTGATAAACTAGATGGGGGTTTATGCCTCACCACCAAGGTGATGGGGTGGCATCATCATCAATCTGCCCAGGTGTTTGTACTTTGGAAATCTTATTTAGTCTCTTCTACACATATGATATCCTATATAAGTATGAGTTACTTAAGCATTTTTTACTTAAGCATTGATCATACACGTCATATTGCTATATTGTTATGCGTTTTGATTAAGATGCCTATGTCTTGTTGTATTGCATCCCTCATACTTAGTACATTTAAACGTATTAAAGCATACTCTTTCTTAAATGATGTTACCATGTAGGATCCGGTGCCCAAGTTGATCCTCTTCCTCCTCCACATGGCTAGTTTGGTACTACTCAAGCTAGTTTTTGAGTCCTCCATTCTAGGGACTTTGTTTATGTTTCTCTTATTATGTATTGAGACGCTCTTCTTTATATTCTATTTTGACTATGAGGGAGTGCCTAGTTGCTTTATCTTGGCCTCCGCTCTTATTTATGTAGTAGAGATGTTTGTTGGACGTGCTAGTATCTATGATATTAGCTTAGACTATTTGTCTCTTGATTATGATGTTATGCAAGCTTTCCCTTAGTCCCTTTGCCCCTATTCTTACTCTTTATGTCTTTAATATGCTTCTGCGGTTGATGATTTGCAATGATAAGTTAAGAGGCCTGTTTAGGGTTCCTTTGGGTTCCCTATTTGCCGTGTCATGTCTAGGCCCTAGGCTTGGGTCGTGACAAACTTGGTATTAGAGCACTTGGTTGATAAATCCTCAGAGTCTAACACACTGTGTCTATTAGAGTCTTATTCATGGTTGTGAAGCGCATCATAACTATGAATAGGAGGCTGTGAGGTGTTTTAGGAAATGTTTTCCTTCTTTATGTTCTAAGTTGTGCTATAGAGTTGTTGTAAGTTTTTCCCTCTAACAATTGTTCTTTTCTATGCTAGATCATGCCTAACACTCATTGAAGAAGGGCCCAAACTCCCGAGGAGAAACCTACCGCTGGTGAGCTCCGGGATGATCTCACTATGCTTGGCCATGTTGTGGCCAATCAAGCAAGCAAGGAGCCCAAGCTCCTCATGCTACTATCCTTGGGACTAGGGTAAGAGAATTCATGATAATGAATCCTCCGATGTTCCATGGGTCAATAGTTAATTAAGATCCATAAGAGTTCATTGATGAGGTCTACAAGATCTTGACTATCATGGTATTGGGCCGAATGAAAAGTTGGAGTTGGCGGCACATCAACTCAAAGGGGTAGCCCAAATATGGTATGATCAATGGAAGGGGGAGAAGGGAAAGGGTAATGTGGTGCTTTGGGAGGTGTTCAAAATGGTTTTCCTTAATCGGTTCTTCCGTCTTAAGCTCCCCACAATAAGTGTGAGGGAATATACCCTCAAGTTCAATCAACTTTAAATGTATTCTCCTCATTAGGTGGCCGATCCTGGATCTAGGATGAATAAGTTTGTGAAGGGGGTCTCCGACTTGGTGAGTGAAGAATGTCGATTCACTTTGCTAATTAGTGACATGGACTTGTCCCGATTGATGACATATTCCGAACACATGGAAGAAGAAAAGTTGAGGAAAAGAAGGGCTATGAGGCCAAGAAGGCCCGTTTTGAGGGTAAGTTCCAAAGGGGTGGCCGGTTCCATCAAGGCCAAGGATCTTCTAGTGCTACTAATAGGGGGTTTTCCAATGACTTCCTTAGTCCTCAAGCTGTTGGTGGTGTGGCTCCTAATGATGTGTTCCTAAATGTGGAAAGAGTCATAGGGGCCCATGTTTGAAGGGTTCTAATGTATGCTTTGAATGTGGGTAGCTTGGTCACAAAAAGGTGGATTGTCCAAGAAACAGTGGCAAAGGCTAGGGTGCAAATGTGGTTTCATTGGGTAGGGGTGGTCAGCAAGGTGTTGCCGGTATGTTGTTATTAGTAGAAAATCTTTGACTTTGATGTATATGCTTTGATTAATCTGGGTGCCACTCTTTCTTTTGTCACCCCTTTGTTTTCCAAAAGTTCCATTTGACCCTGAGTTATTGCATGAGTCATATGAAGTGTCTACTACTATTGGTGCATCTATTGTTGCTAGGTAAGTTTATAGAAGTTGTCTTATTTGCATTTTACTAAAGTGTTGCCTTATGATCTTGTTGAATTAGACATGGTTGATTTTGATGTCACTCATGGGATGGATTGGTTGCATCCCTATTATGCTTCTATTGATTATAGAACCCGTAGGGTCAACTTCCAATTTCCAAATGATCCCGTCCTTGAGTGGGAGAGTTAAGATGTGGTGGTCAACAATAGATTCATCTCTTGCATGAAATCCCGTAAGTTGATCTCTAAGGGGTGTCTTTACCATCTTAAGAGGGTTAGGGAAGTGGAGTCTAAAGTCATTCCCATAGAATCGGTCACAATTGTAAATGCATTTCTTGATGTCTTCCCAAATGACCTTCCTCGTGTTCCTACCAAAAGGGAAATAGACTTTGACATAGACCTCCTCTCCGATACTTAACCCATTTCTATTCCCCCTTACTGTATGGCCCCGGCTGAGTTGAATGAACAATTGAGGGACTTGTTTGAGAAGTGATTTATTAGACCTAGCCAATCACCTTGGGGTGCTCCAGTATTGTTTGTGAAAAAGAAGGATGGGTCCCTTAGGATGTGTATTGACTACCAACAGCTCAATAAGGTCACTACAAAGAATAAGTATCCTCTTCAAAAAATTATTGATTTGTTTGACCAATTGCAAGGGGCTAGCTATTTCTCTAAGATTGATCTTCGATTCAGTTATCATCAAGTGAAGGTGAAGGAGTGTGATATTTGTAAGACGGCCTTCCGGACTAGATATGGGCATTATGAGTTTGTTCTAATGTCTTTTGGGTTGACTAATGCACCAGCCATCTTCATGGACCTTATGAATACGGTCTTCAAACCTTACCTTGATTCCTTTATTATGGTCTTCATTAGTGATATTTGGATCTATTAACATAGTAGGGAGGAGTATATGGGTCATTTGTGGGTTATGTTGCAAAGATTGAGGGAGAAAAAATTGTATGCCAAGTATGAAAAGTGTGAATTTTGGTTGAAGGAGGTTGCATTCTTGGGTCATGTGGTGTCGGTGGATGTTATTAAGGTGGATGTTAAAAAGACCGATGTGATTAGAAATTGGCCCAGACCATTGACCCCGTCGGATATTAGGAGCTTCTTGGGCCTAGCAAGTTATTATAGAAGGTTTGTGAGTGGGTTCTCCTTCATTGCTTCCCATATGACAAAATAGACTCAAAAGAAGGTTAAGTTTTTGTGGACTGATAAGTGTGAGAGCAGCTTCTAAACATTGAAACACAAGCTTATTTCTACTCCTATATTGTTACTACCAGATGGGCTTGAGGGATTTGTTGTGTATTTCAATTCTTCTAGAGTTGGTTTGGGATGTGTTCTAATGCAAAATGGTAAGGTGATAGCCTATGCTTCTAGGCAAGTCAAAGTGCATGAACGGAACTACTCTACCCATGATCTAGAGTTAGCTACCATTGTGTTTGCATTAAAAATTTGGCATCACTACTTTTATGGAGTGCATGTTGATGTGTTCACCGATCATAAGACCCTCCAATATGTCTTCACTTAAAAAGATCTCAACTTGAGGCAAAGGATATGGTTAGAACTTCTTAAAGACTGATATGATTGTGCATTATCATCTGGGTAAGGCAAATGTTGTGGCAGATGCTTTCAGTAGGGTGTGTATGGGTAGCCTAACTCATGTTGATTGTGGTGATAAGGAAATGGCATGGGAGGTGCATCAATTGGCTAGACTAGGGATTGTAGATTGGAAGATAGTGATGATGTTGTTGTTCTTGTTGATGGGTCTAAGTCTGCATTGGGTGATGAGGTGATATCAAAATAAGATCTTGACTCCTCCTTGCTTGAATTGAAGGTCTTGGTGAAAGAGGGCAAAGTAGAGGTTTTCTCCCAAGGGGGAGATGGTGCCCTTAGGTACCAAGGTAGGTTGTGTGTACCTTGTGTTGATGGTTTGAGGGAGAAAATCCTTTATGAGGCCCAGAATTCTTCTTATTCTATCCAACCCGGTTCTAACAAAATGTATATAGACTTGAGGGATGTGTATTCGTGGGGAGGCATGAAGAGGGACATTGCCAAATTCGTTTCCGGTTGCCATAGTTGTGAACAAGTGAAAGCCGAACCTCAAAGGCCAGATGGCCTAACCCAAGACATTAAGGTTCCTACTTGGAAGTGGGAAGAGATAGAAATGGATTTCATGGTTGGATTGCCTAAGACTAGAAAGGGTTTTGATTCTATTTGGGTTATGGTTGATAGAATCACAAAATCGGCTCACTTTCTACTTGTTAAGACCACATTTAGGGCTTAAGATCATGCAAAGTTATACATTCATGACTTGGTAAGGTTGCATGGGGTTCCTTTGTCCATCATATCAGATCATGGGGCACAGTTTTCTTCACATTTTTGGAGATGTTTCCAAAGTGGTCTTGGTACTAGAGTTAAACTTTCAACGACCTTCCACTCTCAAACGGATGGCCAAGCTGAGAGGACCATACAAACCCTTGAGGATATGCTTAATGTTTGTTGGAGCTTAAAGGTTGTTGGGATGATCATCTTCTTTTGATTTTGTCCACAACAATAGCTATCATTCTATCATCGGTATAGCTCCATTTGAGGCTCTTTAGGGTAGGTGTTACAGATCACTGATTGGGTGGTTTGAGGTTGGTGAGATAGCTTTGTTGGGACCAAATATGGTTATGGAGGCTCTTGAGAAGGTTAAGATGATTAGAGAAAGGTTAAAGATGGCCCAAAGTTGCCAAAAGTCCTATGCCGATGTGAGGAGAAGGGATCTAAACTTCCAAGTTGGTGATGGGTTTATTAGAAGGTGTCACCCATGAAGGGTGTGGTCCATTTTGGTATGTAAGGAAAGTTGAACCCTAGGTATTTTTGTCCTTATGAGGTCATAAGGAGGGTTGGCAAGGTAGCTTATGAGTTGAAGTTGCTTAGTGAAATGGATTTGATTCACCCGGCGTTCCATCTCTCTATGTTGTGGAAATGTGTGGATGATCCTAATGCTATTATGCCTATTGATATTGTGGGGTTTGTTGAGGATAACTTGGCTTATGAGGATTTTTCAGTTCAGATTTTGGATAGGCAAATGAAGAGATGAAGGAACAAGGAGGTGGCATCTGTTAAGATCGTTTGGAGGAACCAACAAGTCGAAAGTGCTATATGGGAGGCTGAAGCGGACATGCAAAAGTGGTATCCTTATCTTTTCCACTCCACTCAAGCCTAAGGTACTAATTCTAAGTCCCATATGTGATTTCGAGTCTTACATTTCAGCCCCTATGTCATTCATATGCATTCATGCTTAAGTTGGTAAATTTACGATAATTTTACACTTATGTTGAGATTTTGAAAATGGTGTTTTCAATGTAATGTTGCATTCTTGTTGGGGCTGATTTGCTTATGGTCACTCTTGTCTTGTACTTCTCATTTACATTTGGGGACGAATATTCCCAATGGGGTGATATTGAAACGACATCAAAAAGTGCCTGAAAATGTGCCTCGAAAGTGTCTGGAATCGTAATTTCCATATATCACAAAATCCGTGCGCGATATCAAAAAATCGAATTCGTGTTTGTGTTTAGGGGGTCAAACTTAGGGTGGAAAAGGTCTAATCCCAATTTAAGAGCAAAAGATTAGCAATTATAAAATTTCAAGAATGAAATTTCCAGAGAGCAAAGCGCGCCGTGCAAACGTATTATTTTGGTGATTGTTTTTTTAAACTTGGTCCAAGACTTTTATGTCTTGAGCCTAAGTGTTAAAAAACTTGTATTTACTTATACTTAGCCATATTTCACCGTCGTATCATCCCAAACATTCCCCAATACTCACTCAAACACTTTGCATTTTTTTCACGCCTAAATTCAAGTCTCAAAGCCTCTTCCATATCTAAGGATTTCCTTCAAGTTTCAAGTTTCCATTTTCGATCTTCACCAAGAGTTTCACCAAAGAGAAGGTGTGTGGGTTTCTTTCATGGGTTCTTTTCACCCATGATGCCCAAGCTTCCTTTTCTCACAAAGTGCATGATTTAAAGGAGATTTATTCATAGGTCTTGATTATTATGAAAATCACTGCAACACTATGTTTGAGCATATGAAATTGTGACTGTTTTACCATGTTTTGAGCTATAAATCTAGGATCTATTGAAAGGATTAGTGAAGGTTTTTGATGTTTATAGCTTAAGGGTGTTACCAAGTATCTGTTGAAGCTTTTACATTAAGTTTACTAGCATGATTTCACTCTTGAATTGCATGGTTTTACACTAGCACTATAGACCCTCTAAGTGTTTGATAAAATGTCAGATGTGGTTTATTGAGGAATTGAAGGTCCAAAGCATGAGATATGATGTGATTGATGTTGTATGATGATGGAAAGACCCTTTTTAAAAGCATTTGGCACCTGTAACTGACCAATAAATCATCAATCCTAGGGAGGGGGTATTTATTCTTAATTCTCACCCTATTCAATTGTCAATAGTCAATACACATCCTCAAGGTGCCATCTTTTTTGCGTACAAATAACACTGGTGCACCCCAAGGGGACACACTAGGTCTAATAAAACCCTTCTCTAATAAGTCCTTTAACTGCTCTTTTAATTCACACAATTCTATAGGAGCCATTCTATATGGAGGAATGAAAATAGGTTGAGTGCCTAAAAATAAGTCAATACCAATATCTATTTCTCGTTCTGGAGGTAAGCATGGAAGTTCTTCATGGAACACATCAACAATTTCATTCACCACTGGAACTGATTGAAGAGTTGGAGATTCTGCCTCCATATCCCTTACCCTAACTGAATAATATATATACTGCTTAGATATCATCTTTCTGCCCTTAAATAAGAGATAAACTTACTCTTTGGTGCCTTAATACTGCCTTCCCATTCAAGAACTGCCTCATTTGGAAAGTGGAAGTACACTTTCTTAGTTCCGCAATCTACGGTGGCATAGCAAGAAGCTAACAAATCCATACCTATTATAACGTCAAACCCCACCATTTCTAGCTCAATAAGGTTAGCCAATGTCTCACGATCACAAATAATTACTACATAGTCATAATAAATCCTTCTAGCCATAATAGATTCACCGGTTGGTATGGACACGTTTGTTCAATAATTTGGGTGTTCTCTTAAGCTTCCTAGCAACTAGTGGGGTAATGTATGATGATATAGAACAAGGGTAAATTAATACATATACATTATGTGAAAAGATGGCCAATATACCCGTGACCACATCAGGTGAAGCTTCTAAATTTTGCCAACTCTCCAAAGCATAAGCGCGATTCAGGACTCCACTAGAGCTAGCTGCCCCTCTAACACCTCTACCACGACCCATGGGTGCTTGTTGACCCCTACCAAATGGAGGAACTGACGATGATAATGCAACAGCTGACCCAGTAGATTGTGCTATATCACCCATACGCCTCCTCGGGTAATCTCTTATCATATGCCCTGGCGCACCACACCTGTAACAAGAGTCTATCCCAACACGACATATACCTGACTGACTTCTTCCAAACTATTTATAAGGCTGCGTAGGGGTCATTTGCCGACCTGCTGAATATGCTGTTATCTGTGTACTTTGTCCCTCACCATATTGACCAAACTGATTACTTTTAGACCCTTGAAGTTATTGTGGAGCACTGGCTGCTGAGTAGGAGGATGAATGGACTAGGCGAACTATTAGAAAACCGAGGCCTAAGCGCACATTGGGGTGGTATAAACTGCCCTATAGACCTGGCCCTCATGGACTGCGCCCTTTCTAACTCTTGTGTCCTTCTCCTTTGCCTCTGATCCTCCAATTTCTGTGCAAAAGCTTCCATTCTTGCTATATCCATGTCTTTGTTCAAGGAAGTAATGGTACAATATCTGACCAGATACGTATCCAATCTACCCACATATCAATGAACTCTATCTACAATAGTAGTAACTATATTAGGAGCATACCTGGCCAGGGAATTAAATTGAAGGCTATACTCCCTCACGCTCATATTCCCTTGGTGGAGGTTCAAGAACTGATCTGCACGGGCCTCTCGGATCTCTAATGGCAAGTAATGGTCAATAAATGCCTCTTTGAACTCCTTCCAGGTAGTTGGAGCTGCATCTACACCTTTAGATTGCTTCCAAGCTTCATACCACAATATAGCCATACCCTTCAACCTATATGTCGCTAACTCGACAGCTTCTGTACCACTGACATGCATAACATCTAAAGTGCACTGAATCTGATCAATGAAGTCTTGGGGATCTTCATTAGGATCTGGCCCAATGAAGGATGGAGGGTCCAAGTTAAGCAAATCACGTATCCTTGTGCCAACTACACTATTCGCACCACCTGCCCCTATAACCAGACCTTTCTGTCTTTGTCCTTTGCCAGCAACTATACAGGTCAATAGTTGGACTGCATTTCTCAGATACTACACGGTAGCATTAATAGGTGGTTTTGGGGGAATTTCACTACCCGGGTTCATCAGGAGCTGGAGGAGTTGGATATGTCAGTGACAAGGACTCCTCTTGAACCTCATTTCGTTGTCTCACCTGAATGGGTATACCAACCACCACTTCTACTCCCTTCCCTTTACCGTTGTTTTGCCTGGTTTCTGGCATACTTGCTGTACAAAACAATTTAGGAGTTAGACACAATGCACCTATTACACTTGGCTTTATGGCACAATCTAAAGAATGAAAAGAAAGTAACAACTCCTAAACCACGTAGCCTCCAGCTTATAAAGGTGGTGCACAACACATTGATAAACAAGACTATACATAGACACGACTTTGTAGACTCCCAAGGATGACCCGCTCTGATACCACTTCTATCACGCCCAAAGTACTGTTAGGGCGGACTGGCACCCATTGCTGGTAAGGCTTGGGAGAACTAACCTGTAGCTATGCACTTTCTACATATATTATGAGGTACTCCTACATTCAACATGCCTTTAAGAAAGTAAACAATGATAACAAACCAAAAGGAGATGCATATGGCAAGGCCGTTGGGGCCACGGTGTCTAAATTACGAGACATGACCACACTTTAATTTACATAGTCTACAAAGCCTCTAGATAAGGAAAAATATCTTATAAGGGTTGGTACAGGCCCCGCCTCAAAACACAAAGCTCCGAAACAACCTGGAGTTTGGTAACAGCAGCTGGATACTCTGTATTCCTACTTGGGAGATCTACTAGCACCTGTACCTGCAGCATGAAATGCAAGTTCCCCATAAGGGACGTCAGTACGAGATAATGTACTGAAGATGTAAGGCAGGAAATACTGTATACGAAGTAACAACTGAAATGAAACTATGCACTGGTGTAGGATAAGAGACCACCTTTAGTTGTACTGTGGGATCATGTACTTTATGTTCTTATTATTACTTTACCTTTACTGTATAATCTGTGCACAACATGTAATACAAATGACTGATTGATCAGTGGTAAATCTATATCAGGATCGGCCCTGGGTAGGCTTTTCCTTTAACCCCTTGGGCTACCCCCCGTGATAGGATCGACCCTGGCTAGGTGATACTTCCACCCCTCGGGTTACCACCCATCAATAAGCAATATACTTTACTTTATCTTTCAATTACCCTTGAGATGATTCTTTTGGTGATTGTAATATTGGAGGTATAGGAATGTAGATACAACATATGACAAGTAAATAATCACAAAAGATAACACCACAATGAAAGGAATAAGCCACACAAATGATGAAATGCATAGGAGGTAGAACAACACATGAACTTTATTTAGTAGAAGAAATTCGTGTATCTTTGTATCCAAGTATATATGCAGATTTAAAGGTGACTATGTATGGGAGCATATGAACATGTGAAAGAGTTGAGACATGGTAAATAGTTGTGTCAGAGTTTGTAAGTGCCTTTATGTGCCAAGGAAGAATCTAGATTTCATACCAAGTAATACGAAATCGAGTAGCCTTACATACCTCGCTTTGCTATTACCTCGAGATACCCTCCCTTCCTCCAAATATTTATCTTCAACATATTAGGTGTTAAAACTAGCATTAGCAGCCAATAGATACATCTTCGCAGCCCACTCTCATAAAAACAACACGCTGGCAGCAAGCTGGTAATTATAAACCCAAGCGTATTCTTTCAACCTTTCTGCCCCTAGTTGTATTTTCTAATACACATTATCATATACATATCATGTGCAGCCTATGTTAGAGCCATAACAGCCTTATAACATCTCACAAAGCACAAGATATAACAATTCTACGCAACATATATATAGGCGGCATAATGTTACCTCCCTTCTCTACATTACGACGTTGGCGATTCCAAAACTTTACCAACTTCAACCAAACTGTTTTCACAACATTTATACATACAAAAAGTCCTAAAATAGTTCAAAAATAGTCCTTGAAATAGGTTGAGGATGTGAGACCATAGCCCCAAACTAATCTGCCCACAAGTTCCTATTACGAGTATAATTACGATATAACAGAAGAACTTACTTTCGCAGACTATAAAAATAGTGCAGTAGCCTTTATACATCATTATTGAACCAATACTCATTAAGAACAGTAGCCTTCCTTCATAATCAATCCAACCAAAAATAGAAAATCTTCCAAATAAACAAGAAAAATGTACAAAAACTTTTGGAACACATGCGGTCCAACAATTTCAGCATAGACATAACCAACATAGTCTCTTGTTTTGTATAAGAAAACCATAGTAAACACACAACTATAATCACTTACCTTTACCTTCAAGGTTGAGGGCCTCCTTAAGAATCCTAAAAGCTCCTTTTGGCTGCTTTACAAAGTTAAGAAGTGTAGAGAGAAAGCCTTAAGAAAATCTGATTTTTTGTTCAAGTTGAATGACTTGA
>JAPFFP010069744.1:0-24616 GCA_026153255.1 Solanum medicagineum
CTATTCTTAAGAGTCATATAACCCTAGAATAGCGTCCATGCTATATTTTATCAATCTATTGGAAATGCAACAACATTGTCATTTCAGCATTGTTTCTTGTAAATGCAAATGTTTAGTTGTATCAAATGATACTGATCAGAATTTATGTTTTTAAAGTACTTATAGTTTTATATCACTATAGTTATGATTTTTTGGATCCAGAGGAGAAGTGATTAACAATGTAAAGACCTGACTTTAATATGTATTAGTAAATGGCATAGGAAACAATAAGTCGATTATAGTATTTTAAAAACACGTGAAGCATGACTTGGTAGTCGCTCATTTAAATAGTTGTCATACATGGAATATGTAACACTAAAGAGAGTTTGAATATTAGCAATGTCGCATGTTTTAATAACCACACAAGAGGCCAAAGTTAGTCTCGCTGCAAATATGAGGATAGACGACAGATATAGAAGTAAAACAACGTGATTATAAATGATGAAATGCAATATAAACCCGGTACAAATCCAAAACTAACACCTCTTACATACTATAGTATTGTACTCTCTTCTTGCAGACGTTCTCGAGTTAGGTATGCATTTTGTAATGCTATCCATCCCATACAATAGCGGTCTGGAGGGGCTTCTGTCCTCCATAATATTTGCCAAGCCAGTTCTTCATTCATAGAATTTGAAACTTCCAGGAATCGATTTAACCGAGAGTCAATCTGACTTGGCTGTCCATTGAGAATCGGTCATGTCATCAAGCTGCGCTATACAGTTTAAATAGAAGTGAGCTACTGTCTCAAGCTGGGGAGAAATAATGTGTTCTGCTGTTTCCTGTCTCATTGAATGCATTTCATTAGCTCATGTCCAATTGACAAACAAAATAAAAGAGTCTTCTTGATATGCTCAATGAGAATTTGAGACATCCTAATCCTCAGATACAGGTTTATCTTATGACTATGTCAATTACCTGCTTATTAGCTTCAATGTCATTACATTAGGATACTTGAGCAATTGACTAATCCTAATGTTGCTGTTAGACGAGGAATCAAACAAGTGAAAATAGGCATACGGAGAGACTCGGAAATCAATGGCTATATTGTAATTATTTATACTACCTGATTGTGTTTAAATCTATATATATTCCAACGTGCAAATGTACTAACTCTTTTTTTGAGAATTAGTTACTTATTGTTGTTTTTAAATATCAATTTCAAGTCTTCTAATTAGCACTTTATAGACTACCTTTAAAACAGAGGGTGCAAAAGCTATGCACATCAATAGGAAGACATACAAACTGATCAAGCCTGATCTGGTCATTATTTCGATCATGTGAAAAGGTGTACAAATATGCACAATGAACCTGAAAATGTACACAATTACTTTCAATATTTCTCCACTACTGCCTTATTAGTGCACAATGCCGCCCCAAATCCCTGCGTACCATCCAATTATGATACTTTACAACTATGCAAAACATCAAAGTGGTGGTTCTGGGAAGGAGGAGCTGAATTAGAGGACAACACCAAGTTGGAAGCTGATGTTGTCATACTTGCAACTGGTTTTGATGGGAAGAAAAACATAAAACACATATCACCAGATCCAGTTCGCAGTCTGGTAGAGTTCCCCTCGGGCATGATACCCTTGTACAGGTAATTACACTCTCTCTGAATACAGCACTTGTATATCTGAGCATGTTATACTGAAAAGTCTTCATCTACAATTCCTTGACAGGGGTACAATCGATCCATTGATTCCAAATATGGCTTTCGTGGGTTACCTTGAAAGTGTTTCCAACTTGCATTCAGCTGAGATACGTTGCATATGGCTCTCACGACTTGTTGATGGTCTATTCAAGCTTCCATCTGTTAAGAAAATGCTTAAACAGATAACCAAAAAGAAGGAGATTATGAAGAGGATGACAAGATTCTACAAGAGAAACTGCATCTCCACTTTCAACATCAACCATAGCGATGAAATCTGCCAAGAGATGGGATGACAATTTTGGAGGAAGACAAACTGGTTGGCTGAAGCCTTTAGCCCGTACAACAGCCAAGATTATGCAGAGGAGAAGTAGCTTCATTCTGTAATATTTGAAAAATTCCTACTTAAATTAGCTTGTTATTGCATGTATATCTACAGCTTATGCAATATATTTATTGTTTATAAGAAATAAACATCACATGTATGAAAGGACAAGCAAGGTATTCAAAAATTTGAAATACCTTAGCTTATGAGTCTAACTTCTATTTGTATCAGTAAAAGTAAAGAATAAAGATTAATATTTCACGATCATGATGAGCGATTCCATTCTCATTTGCAATTTACTATGGTTCGACAGCTTAAGAAGTGCCAAGTAATTTAAAAAAATTCTCCATTATGCAGCTACAACACCCAGAGCAAAGGCCCACATACAATCTTTTCTCCCACGGGAGGACCAAGTTCAACATTCTACAGTGTGAATTTTAGCATGACCCTAAACTAACAGCTCCTTTGACATATATCAAATATCAGTGGTTGTACAGCCCATCAGATAACAATTGGCGACATTAGTGGCACAGAAAGTAGAAAATATTTATTGGCTAGAGGTAGGGAAATAATGTACAAGGGGAAACCTTGATGTTTAAAGAATTTGAATTAACTTCAATGTCTCATCGATATGCTTTCCAGGTCGGAACTGATTATTATATATGTGTTGAACCACTCCATTCTTGTCAAGCACATAAGTTTGTCTTCTGGACAATGCACCAAACAACTATCAAACTTCTAACTCTCACTCTAAATATCTTGATATACTTATAATAGCGAATTCAGCATTTGAATTTTGAAGCACAAAGTGTGCTGCACAAATTCTAATTGAAGCATGAATCTACGGCCAAAACAGAATGTAAAAAATTGAAAAGTTTCTTACAGGTTGCAACTCAAGTGGACCGAGGGGTTTTTGATGCTTATTGTCGGTATATAGCTTCCTAAATTCTTTTTCAGATATATTTTGCCAACAGATAGTTGAGAACATCTGTAAAAGGTTCGGGCAAGAAAAGGTAAAATAGCTTACTGATCTGAAATCAAAAAGCACATACTTCTGTTCATATGTTAAAGTTGGTCACCACTGCCCGTACCTCTTGAGGCTGGTGGACACCACTGTTTTTTGTCATCTGCAAAATATTTCAATCGGCATGTTTCAAATCGAAACACCTTGACTCAGGCTCGATAGAATATCTCTCATCGTTAAGACCTGGTAATTGAAGTATTCCATCCTGGCCATTTTGTAAGAAGGCAAGGGAAATAGTGCAACTCTTCCAAAGATGGTTGGCGCCTCTAAAGGAGTAATGCAATCTATGATCCTTAATGGTTTAGGATAGTCCTTGTCCTTTTAGGATTGGAATCCTAATAGGTTTGGAACTACTAATTGGAATATATATATATGACATATTTGGAGATTCAAGGATTGCATAATTCTTGGAGCCAAACTTTGTTTGTGATTGTGTGCTAGTTAAAAATTCGAATGGGGAAGAACGATTTCTTGATTCCGAAGGCAATTGCCAAGGTAATGAAATCAATGGGCCTGCAGAAGCTGCGATTGTACTTCCAAATGTGCAAGAAGAAATGTCTAGACGAGAACGGATTCAAGTGCCACTGCACCAGCGAGTCTCATCAACGTCAGATGGAAATCTTCGGTCAGAACCCGAATCGCGTTGTTGCTGACTATTCCGTTGAGTTTGAAAGGTTTTTCATTGATCATATGAAGCGTAATCACCGCGTTGCTGCAACTTTTGTATACAATGAGTACATTGTTGATCGACATCATGTCCATATGAATGCTACTCGATGGGCAACATTGAGTGAGTTTGTTAAATATTTGAAGAAAACATAGAAGTGTAAAGATGAAGAGACCACAAAAGGTTTGTTCATTACTTATACTGATGGAGTATACAAGAGGGATAAGAAGAGAAATCGGTCCGACTTAGCAGATGAAGAGAAGCAGGAAAGGGAGATTAAGAAGCAAAGGGAGAAGCTGATCGAAGGGCAAAATACTTCGCAGTTGCCTTTGAAGAAGTTGGAGGCTGAGAAGAAGTTCAAGTTAACATTAAGGTCGACATCAAAAAGGAGATCAGGATGCTCAAAATCGGTATTTGATGAGATGGATAATGAGAAGAGGGAGGGGCAATCCTGTTGCACTAAAACTCATAATGTTTGCCCTCTGTTGGATGAGATAATGAGAGAGGAATAGGAAGAAAGGGAGCGTAATAACAGGAAGGATTACTGGTTATACGTGGGGATTATTGTGAAGGTAAAGAGCAATGCGCAAAACGTAAGGTTGTTGATAAATATGTTGCGGAGATTGAGATGATTGAGACGAAGCATGTTGTAATGGTTGAACAGAAAGAGGTTGAGACTGTAATTCTGCAGACTGGAGGTCTTGTTAGGATCTTTAATGGTGCATATCGTGGATCAAATACCAGACTTTTAGCAGTTGATACAGACAATTATTGTGTTACGGTAGAGATTGAGCGGAATATGTGAAGGCAAGGTTCTCAAGGCTATTGATTATGGAGATATATCAAAGTGCTATTGACATTCTTAAAACTCTTATTTAAGGAGTTTTACAGAGATGTTTTCTCCTACTTCCTTACATTACATTTTCTTTTCTGTTTTTAATCTGAAAGGAAAAGGAACAATCTTTCACACTAAAGAGTCGTCGTTTGATGTGAGGTGTAAGATTAATAATTTGAGAAAGGTAATTTCTACTGGAAGTTGATTAGGTTTAAATCCTACTCTTCCGTTGTTATGTTTGCTGGAGTATTTCATCTTAGTTTGGGTCCTTCTCGTCATTATTGATCGAATGTTATGTGAATCTGAGAATTTCGCTATGGCTTATGAACATATGTCAAAAATTGCAGAATGAACAGTGGTAAAGGATGCATGCCTAAGGACTTAGTATTGGTCAAGACTTCTTATTTTACTATGCAAGACCACTTGGTTTAGTTGCCAGCTGCACGCATCATTGGTTTCCTCACAAGTGATGGTTGTTTCCAGTCAATCTTTCTTTTTGATGTTTATGTTTGGTAACTCATCAATCGTTGGTGATGTCACCATGCTCTTATGTGGTTGTATTTTTGGGAACGATAGTGATTAAGTTTAGAAGACGTTTCATTTCATTGTGATGATGGAATATACTTTCCCAGTAGATGTTTGGTTTATCGAACTGAAATCATGAGGTACAATAGTCTTCAACTTGATCACTGGCTTGCTTGCTGCATATTTTCTTCTGTATATATATGCATCATTGTTAAAGAGTGGTTGTGGGGGATATGAAATGGCAGTATCCAATCCACCAAGGGCCTTCCCAAATTTAAATGGGGAAGAAAGATTTCTTGACTCCGAAGAATGAAAGCAAATGGCCTGCAGAAGCTGCGATGGTACTGACAAATGTTCCAGAAGCAATGTTGAGATGAAAATAGATTCAAGTGCTGCTGCATGAGCAGTTGATACACGCAACTTTAGAGCTAAAGTACAAATTGAGAGGGGATTATATGATTGGAAGGTTCTTTAGGCTATTGATTACGAAGATATATCAAAATGCTATTGATTACCAAGAAATCTTTGGATGGGTTCTGTTTAGTTTCTCTTCTACTGCATTTTATTTTGGTCACTACACACGTAGTGGCATATTTCCAGAATTCCTTTACTCACTGTACAAGACTAAAGATGTATGTCACAACAGCTTCTGATGTAGTTACAGTTAAACATCAAGAGAAAGTGTGTGAAGATTCTTGATCAATTCCGTCATGTGTTGCTTGGTTTCCTCTGTTTCCATATTATCGGTGCCTCAAATAACCTGAAAAATGTAACTCAGTGAGAAATCATAAACATTCTAGACATAAATGAAAAGGTAACGACCCCAAAAAGTGCCCGAAATTGTGCCTCGGAAGTGCCCGGAGTTTTAATTTTCATATATCTTAAAATCTGTGCATTATTTCGAAAATTCGACTTCATATTCTTGTTTAGGGGGCCAAATTTAGGGGAAAAAGTGCCTAACCCCGATTTTAGAGCGAACGATTCACAATTTCAAATTTCAAATTTCAAAGTGACGATTTCCAGAATGCTTTGCGCGATGCTGGCGTAATGCAGCAGTGTTGTTTTTCTGTTTATTTTTTTGACTTCGGTCCAAGACTTTTAAGTCTTGGGCCTAAACCTTCCCACAAAGACATTCCCCAATATTCTTTTAAATAGTTAGTCTTATATTTCTCTCAAAATTCAACTGCCAAAACCCTCTCCAGATTGTAAGGTTATCATTCAAGCATCAAGTCTCCATCTCCAATCTTCTTCAAGGTTTCTTCAAAAGCTAAGGTATGTCGATTTCTTTCATGGGTTCCTTTCACCCATTATCCCCAGGCTTCCTTCTCTTAAAAATTGGATGATTTAAAGTTTGCTTACTTATGGGTCTTATTTATTATGAAATTAACTGCACACTATTTTGGGGTTTATGAAACTATGATCATGTTAACATGTTTTGGGCAATGAATCTAAGATCTAATGTGAGATTTGATGAAGGGTTTTGATGTATATTTCTTGAGAGTGTTACCAAGTATCTATTGATGGTTTTACATTGGATTTTCTAGCATGATAATACGCTTGAATTGCATGGTTTTACAATAGCACTATACACCCTCTAAGTGTTTGATAAAATGTCTAGTTTAGGGTTCTTAAGGAAGTGATGATCCAATGCATGTCTTATGAGTTGAATGACTAAATGATAATAAATGGTGATAAAAGAAACGTATATATTTTTGTTTAAATCATGTAACACTCCTATGGTATTGCAAGTGAATTGTTGCACTGTCATGCTGTTATATTCTTTGGAATTGTTGATGAGCTATTGGGTTCTTATGCAAAAGTTTATGCTCTTGTCAATTGTGAAGCCTACTAGAAGGGTCTATGAACCATGCTATATGCTTTACCCTATAGTGCAAGGCCAATTCCTACATGTAGGAGTTATGAACTACATTGAACACCTTACCCTCATGTATGAATCAATGCTACTCACTTACTCATATCCACACACGTATTGGTAATGAACTATGTTGCACTCCTTGCCCTCGTGTATGGATTGAGGTTATGCGATTTATACACATGTAGGGGTTATGACTTATGCTACCTTTACCCTCATATGCTATTCAGTAACTCATTTCTACATGTAGGGGTTATGAACTATGATCTACTCCTTACCCTCGTGTATGATTTGGGGTTATGCAATATACTCATATGAAGGGGTTATGAACTATATGGTATGCCTCACTCTCATATGCACACATATAGGGGTTATGACATATGCTACTTTCTACCCTCATGTTCTTTTCATTATTTCTTGTTTACATGTAGGGATTATGAACTATGCTATCTCTTTACTGTCATGTGCTATCCATTACCTACTAGAAGGGATTATGACTATGCTATCTCTTTACTGTCATGTGCTATCCATTACCTACTAGAAGGGGTTATGACTTATGCTATATCCCTCACCCTCTAGTACAAGGTATTTGGATGATCTAATCATGTCATCTTATTGTGTTTGCAAGTTATGCAAGTATTATTATTTTCAAGCATATTTTACTACAAGCACTGTTCATGCATGTCATGTTGCTAATATACTATCTATTGCTATGATAATGCATTTTGATTATGTTTCTTTCTCTCGTTGCATCGCGTTCCACATACTTAGTACATTCCAACGTACTAACGCATACTCTATGCCTATATGATATCACCATGTAGAATCAAAGCCCCGCTTGAGCATCTCCACCCACGTGGCTAGTACGGTTTCACTCAAGCTTGTTAGTGAGTCCTCCATTCTGGGGATGTTGCTTATGATCTCATGCTATGTTCTAAACTATCTTTCTTTTCTGTATACATTAACTATGAGGGTGAGATCGGTTGCTTGTCTTGGCTCCCGCTCTTATCTATGTAGTAGAGGTGTTGTTGGACATGTTATATATCTATGCTATGAGCCTTGACTCTCTTGTTCTTGATGTTTATGATATGGAAGTTTACCCTTAGTCACAATTACCCTTGATTATGCTTATCGCTTATTGTCATTTTCATTGTTCTTTGCCATGCTAGTTGATCATGCCGTACATGAGAGGAAGAAGACCCCGCGCTCCCAAGCGACAACCATCTAATGGAGAGCTTCAGGAGGCTCTCACTTTGCTTGCATAAGTTGTGGCCAACCAAGCCAATCAAGGAGCCAAAGCCCCTCATGCTCCTACACCAGCTTCTCGGGTGAGGGACTTCATTAGGATGGGCCCACTGGAGTTCTATGGGTCAAGGGTGGATGAAAACCCACAAGAGTTTATTGAGGAGACTTATAAGGTATTGTCCATCACGGGTGTTAGATCAAAAGATAAGGCGGAGTTGGCGGCTTACCAACTCAAAAGGGTAGCAAAAACATGGTACAATCAATAGTGGGAGGAGAAGGGAGTCAACAATGTGGTTTTATGAGAAGAGTTCAAGGCAGCCTTTCTTAATCAGTTTTTTCCTCTTGAGCTTAGGGAAGCCAAATTGGTAAAATTCATGAATTTGAGACAAGGGTCAATGAGTGTGAGAGAGTATGCCCTCAAGTTTAACCAACTCTCTAAGTATGCTCCTCACTTGGTTGCCGACCCAATGGCTAGGATGAACAAGTTCGTGATCACTGTCTCCGGCTTGGTGAATGAAGAATGCCGGTCTGCTCTGTTCATTAATAATTTGAATTTATCCTGCTTCATGATTTATGTCGAACACTTGAGGTGAACAACTTAGGAAGAAGAGGAGTAGAGAGTCCATGAGGGCTCGGTTTGAGGATGATCGGTTACAACAAGGTATCAAGTTTCAAGGCTAAGGGTCTTTTAGTGCTCCAAACAAGAGGCTTGCTATGGAAGGAACAGATAGACCAAGGTCCAGGAGGGCGATGGTGGAATGAGTTTTCCAAAATGCCAAAATGTGAAACATCATCATAGCAAATGCTTAAAGAATTCAAGAGCATGTTACGGGTGTGGGAAGGAAGGTCAAGGGCAAGGAGGGTCGTCCTCAAGGTCAAGGTGGTCATGTGAATCAAGAGGCCCAAGGTAGGTATATTGACCAAGGAAGTGCTCTAAGACGTTATCACTTCTATGCTCCTCAAAGGAGGCAAGGGGTGGATGAGGCGCCCGATGTTGCTACCGGTATGTTGAAGTTTCCTTTTTGTTGCTAGTGGGCTTCATGAGTGTTCCGGATGGTTATGTGGACTTTTGGTGTGCATCCTGTTAGTGAGTCTATTATTGCTAGAAAGGTCTATGGAAATTGTTTCGCGGTCATGTTGCATTTAGATCTTGAATTATGGTTTTGTGGATTAGATGTGGTGGATTTTAGTGATCATACTTGGGATGGATTAATTGCATACATGTTGTGTCTCCATTGATGGTAGGGCCCGTAGAGTTAGATTCTAATTCCTCAATGACCCGTCTTTGAGTGGTCGTGAAGGGGTAAGTCCATTTCTTGTTTTAGGGTCTTTAATCCCTAACTTGTTACATTTGTGATAGTCCTTGGTGATGATCTATTGATTGCTTCAAGAAGTGAGGAAGAGCTTGCGAATCATTCGAGGGTGATGTTGTGAATTCGGAGAGGGTGAGGTTGCTTGTTAACTATGGAAAGTGGAGACCTTTGGGTGGCAAGAAGGTGATTGGAGGAGTTGACCGATCAACTAAGTTGGGTGAAGTTAAGAATGGTGGTGTAGTTGCTTTGATGGTTCTGAATCTTCTATGGTTGAAGGGTTCTAGTTAAATAAGGCTTTAATTTCCATCTTGATAGAGTTGGAGGTCTTGGTGAGGGATGGTTGAGTGGAGGTTGTCTCCCAAGGGTGAGATGGTGGTTCATGGTACCAAGTGGACTAGGTGTAGTTAAGGTTGACAAATGAGTTTTTGTCGTGAGTTCTTATAGAGTGTAGAGTAAGATTGGTAAGGTTGTATATGAATGTGAGTTGCCTATGAGTATGATGATGTTTTGCCCGGTTCTTCATGCTTCTAGGTTGAGGGGATGTGTTGACGACTCTAGCCCTATAAAACTCTTTGAGTTTTTGGGTGTTGTGGAGGATAAGTTAACTTAGGAAGAGGGCCCAGTGAAGGCATTGGATAGAAGGGTAAAGTTGATTGATAAGGATATGGTGTTCGTTAAGGCTCTTTGGAAGGTTCGTCTAGTCGAAAGTTTCTAGTGGGGAGCGGGCATAGAGAAATAATATCCGTATCTCTTTCATTTGTATTCAAGCTTATGATGACTTATATGTTAGCAAGATTCATGACGACTTTTGATACTTATGTTGATGTTTTGAAAATGTTGTTTTAAGTGTATTGTTGCATTCTTCTTGCAGCTGATTTGTTCATAATTACCCTTCTCACATACATTTCTTTGACATTCGGGGACGAATGTTCCCAAGGGGGAGATATTGTAACGATCCCAAAAGTGCCCGAAATTGTGCCTTGGAAGTGCCCAAAATTTTAATTTCCATACATCTCAAAATCCATGCGTTTATTCGAAAATCCAACTTCATATTCTTATTCAAGGGGTCAAATTAAAGGGGTAAAGGGTCTAACCCCGATTTTAGAGCGAACGATTCACAATTTCAAATTTCAAAATGACGATTTCCAGAATGTTTTGCGCGACGCTAGCGCGACGCGCCAGTGTTATTTTTCCATGTATTTTCTTGACTTCGGTCCAAGACTTTTAAGTCTTGGGCCTAAATCTTCCCACACCTGAAAATACCTATACTTAGCCATATTTATCCTTCATATCACCATAGACATTCCCCAATACTCTCTTAAACACTTAGTTATATATTTCTCTCAAAATTCATGTGCCAAAACCCTCTCCAGATTCTAAGGTTATCATTCAAACTTCAAGTTTCCATCTCCAATCTTCTTCAAGGTTTCTCCAAAAGCTAAGGTGTGTGGGTTTCTTTCATGGGTTCCTTTCACTCATGATGCCTAAGCTTCCTTTTATTAAAAATTGCATGACTTAAAGTTCACTTACTCATGAGTCTTATTTATTATGAAATTCACTACACAGTATGTTAGGGTTTATGAAACTATGATCATTATAGCATGTTTTGGGCTATGAATCTATTATCTAATGTGAGATTTGATGAAGGTTTTTAATGTATATTTCTTGAGGGTGTTACCAAGTATCTACTGATGGTTCTACAATGAATTTTCTAGCATGATAATACTCTTGAATTGCAATGGTTTTACACTAGCACTAAACACACTCTAAGTGTTTGATAAAATGTCCGATTTAGTGTTCTTGAGGAAGTGATGATCCAATGCACGTCTTATATGTTGAATGACTAAATTATGATGAAAGAAATGTATACATATGTGTGTGTTTAAATCATGTAAAGCTCCTATGGTGATTTGTTGGGCTCTCATGTTGTTATGCTCTTGGGAATTGTTGATGAGCTATTGGGTTCTTATGCTAAGCTTTATGCTCTTGTCAATTGCGAAGCCTACTAGAAGGGGTTATGAACCATGCTATATGCTTAACCCTCTAGTTCAAGACCAATTCTTACATATAGGGGTTAAGAATTATGTTGAACACCTTACCCTCGTGTATGAATCAAAGCTACTCACTTTCTTCTATCCACACGTAAAGGTTATGAACTATGTTGTACTCCTTACCCTCATGTATGGTTTGAGGTTATGCAATATATACACATGTAGGGGGTTATGACTTATGCTACCTTTTCCTTCATGTGCTATTTACTTACTCATTTCTACATGTAGGGGTTATGAACTATGATCTACTCCTTACTCTCGTGTATGATTTGGGGTTATGCAACATACTCATATGAAGAGGTTATGAACTATGTGGTATGCCTCACCCTCATATGCACTGATGTAGGGGTTATGACCAATGCTACTTTCTACCCTCATGTGCTATTCATTAGTTTTTGTTTACATGTAGGGGTTATGAACTATGCTATCTCTTTACCCTCATATACGATCCATTGCCTACTAGAAGGGGTTATGACTAATGTTATATCCCTCACACTCTAGTATGAGGTATTTGGATGATCTAATCATGTCATCTTATTATGTTAGCAAGTTATGCAAGTATGATTATTTTTAAGTATGTTTTACTATAAGCATTGTTCATGCATGTCATGTTGCTAATATACTATCTCTTGCTATGATTATCTATTTTGATTATGTCGCCTATCTCTCGTGGCATTGCATCCACATGCTTAGTACATTCCAACGTACTAACACATACTCTATGCCTATATGATAACCCCATGTAGGAACCGGAGCCTTGCTTTAGCATCTCCACCCACGTGGCTAGTACGGTTTCACTCAAGCTTTTTGGTGAGTCCTCTATTCCTGGGACGTTTCTTATGATCTCATTCTATGTTCTAAACTATCTTTCTTTTGTATATACATTAACTATGAGGGTGAGCCCGGTTGCTTGTCTTGGCCCCCGCCCTTATCTATGTAGGAGAAGTGTTATTGGACATGCTGTGTATCAATTCTATGAGCATTGGCTCTCCTGTTCTTGATGTTTATGATATGGAAGTTTAACCTTAGTCCCAATTACCCTTGATTATGCTTATCTCTTATTGTCATTTTTATTGCTTCCGCGACCAAGGATGTGTAATGATATGCTACGAGGCTTGTTTGGGGTTTCCTTTGAGTTCCCCATTCACTGGTCACATCTAGGCCCTAGGCTTTCGTCGTGAAAATAAATCATGTGTAAAGTATAGAAGATGTACTATAAATATACCTTACATGAAGTGTGAAGAAAACAGATTGAAAGATTGGTTCAATCACAGTTACCTAATTTAAAGCTTCTTTGCCTTTCTGAGAGATTTCTTCGAAGATTAAAGGTGCAATTTCCTTCTCTTTTGCTATAACATCATCTTCATGCATGATGATCATATTATATTATGAATGAAAAGAAACCGTATAAAGATTATGCTTACTGATGAAGAAAACTTACCATCATAGCATTTATACATGCCAACAATTTGTCGACCAAAGTCCAGGTACTTTTCTCATATAATTCCATTAATGTGCTGATGTAGTTTACAACCTGTACTAAAATTATAGGAAATCGAGCAGAAGTATTCAGAGGTCATTGTGACTACGAACCATTTGAATGATCCTTCTTTCCAGATAAGTTACATTGAGAATGAACCATTTGAATGATCCTTCTTTCTAGATCGGTCACATTGAGATATATAGTGAGGCACCTTTATAGAGTTTCACTTCATATATCTTGCTGCAAAAAATTGACATCTTTGCAAATTTATGTTGTTGGTCTTTCATAATACAAACATATCATCCATGAGATGCCTGTCCTCAAGAGCATTTATATCACATTCATCGTCAAAGTTTTCCATGAAAGCTACGTCTCAGGATCTTTTTTTTTTTTAAAAAAGTTTGAACGAATTCTATGTAAGATAAAGTCCAATAGGGAGGTCCCAAAATCAAACTTATACTTGTTAAAGCATGAAAACACTGATAATAATATTTCTGCTTCAGAAGTTGTTAGGTGAAAAATTATGAAAGATTACACTCGATACAACTTCGATCTTCAGAAGAGTATGTCCGTATCCAAGCAGTGCAGAAGATTTCATTTGGCGCGCAATTTTTTGTGTGCCGTTGAATTTATGTTTTTGAAGAAATTGAATTGCAATTGCTCTGTCACTGAGTGCCTATAGAGAAAGAATTGTAGAAGGCTTGGTGTCTCTTGCGATTTTTAGCGCGTGTGTACGGTTTAATTTGGATGGGGGTATTTACATAATTTAACTTTATCTTTTTAGAGTTGGTGCTTTTAAGGTAGTATAGATATAGACTTTCAGCTCCGGAGGAACTTTTTGGGGCCTGTCCTTGTCCCCGCCTAGCAAATGGCGAAGCCAAAAATAAACAGATCATGCTTCAGCATTCCCAGCATTCCCAAGACCCAAACAAATTTTTAGCAAAAATGTAAGTGTTTTCGAGTGGTACTAGTAGTCGTTATTCAAATGTTGAGAAAAATAAAGCACTTTTCGAGATGTAGTAATTTTTTTAATTGATTAGCCAATGAGAAACAATTATTCTCCAAAAGTACTTCTTCGAAAAGCCCTTCTGACGGAAAATATTTTTTTTAAATAAGCAAATTTTGGAAGCATGGTAGAACATAGGCTCATATAGATGGTTAGAGCTACCCAAATTCTGATAAATCCATAAGTTGATGAAAGAATGAGCAAGAACAAAATGTTGAGAAAAGCCACAATGAGCTGAAGATTAAATGTATTCTTGTCAATAAATGTTTACCTTGATCAGGATAAGTTACAAAAATTCAACAATATAATATCCTCTGGACATCACGAAGAAAGATTTCTTCGAGAGGGTAATTCTCTATTTGGATATATGTGTGTGGTTGTGTGAACATAGGGGTAGGGGTAGGAGTGGTTTGAGGATGTTAATTCAGTTGAAGTGCAATTTTGAATAACTAAAATATAGTTGACAACTATTTTGCTTGGACTATTCAAAAATGTTGTTATACCTATTTTAGATCTTCTAAAATTGCTACCTTTGGACTGTCTGACGCAGACCCTTGACATTTTTGAGGAGTCCAAACAACAATGTTGAGAATAATGTCACAAAACTATGATCTTTTTTACAATGTTAAAACAAAGCTTATGCCTATTATGAGCATTGTATGTTTGCGCTGAAAGCAAGAAACGAATATCTCAAGTTAGCTTACCATCAAGTATGCAGAATATGCAAAATCGGATGTTCCAAAGTTCACACCATCAAAGGTAATTTTAAGCCAAGCAATTGATAGGTTAGGTTGCTGCGACAAATTGAAATTGGAATAAATGGTTATAAGTTCTGAACCAAGTCTTTAACTGTGAAATATTTACAAATGTATCAGCGACATGTTTATAGATGGGTGTACTGGCATTCCAATGCCAATTAGGTGCAGGACATTGACATCTTAGGTGCAGCTCTAGGATCTGTTGAGCAAGGGCTTTGTTCGCCCTAGTATTTCACCATAGGGTGTCCTAGTCCTCTTTGTAATGAAGTAGGATGGATCCATGAGGATGTATATTGAATATAGACAATTGAACAAAGTGAGTGTGAAGAACAAGTACTTGCTTCCCCACATAGATGACTTGTTTGATTCGCTTTAGGAAGCCACCCTATTTTCTAAGATTGACTTGAGATAGGGGTATCATCAGCTTCAGATTCGCCCAACAGATATACCCAAATAGTCTTCCAGACTAGGTATGGCCACTACTAGTTCCTTGTTGTGTACTTTGGTTTGACCAATGCCCCTGCAACATTTTTGGAGCTGATGAATGGAGTGTTCCCATCATATCCTGACTCATTCATAATTGTATTCAGTGATGATATCTTGGTCTATTCCAAGACTGAGGAGGACTGTGTGAGGCATTTGAGGATTGTACTCTAGAGGCTCATGGAAGAGAAGTTGTATGCAAAGTTCACCAAGTACGAGTTCTTATTGAGTTTGGTAGCATTCTTGGGACCCGTAGTGTCCAAGAAGGGTATTTGAGTTGATTGGGCGAAAATTGAGGCCAATCGGGGTTCAACTAGGCCTACCTCAACCACAAAGATTCATAGTTTTGTGGCTTTACTGGTTATTATTGTCGTTTTGTTCAGGGTTTCTCCACTATTGCAGCTCCACTGACTAGGCTTACTTAGAATTATGTGGTACTTTATTGGTGTGATGAGTATGAAGAAAGCTTCCAAAAGCTCAAGTTATTATTGACTATAGCTCCTATTCTGACATTGCCGGAAGAAGGTGTTGACTTCACTATTTATTGTGATGCCTCAGGAGTGGGGTTAGGTGGTGTGTTGATGCAAAAAAGGGAGGTTATTGCTTATGCCTCTAGACAGTTGAAGGCCCATGACAAGAACTACCCCACTCATGATTTGGAGTTGGCTGCGGTTATGTTTGTGTTGAAATTATGGTGTCACTATTTGTATGGAGTCCATTATGAGATTTTTACTGACCATCATAGCCTACAGTATATCTTCAGTTAGAAAGATCTAAACCTGAGACAAAGAAGGTGGATTGAGCTTCTAAAAGATTATGATTTGACTATCTTCTATCACCTCGAATGGCCAACGTGGTGGCTGATGCATTGAGTAGGAAGTCATCCAACATGGGGGGTTTGGCATCTATTCGGTTTAAGGAGCGACCATTGGCTAGAGATGTTCAAAGATTGACCAATGGGTTGGTGAGATTGTAGATTTTAGAGCAATGTGGAGTGCTTGCTACTATTAAGGCTCTCTCATCTTTGATGGTTCAGATTTGTGAAAGGCAATTTGAGGATGATAAGTTGTGTATTATCCAAGATAAGGTGATTAGATGTCAAGCTAAAGAGTCAATGCTTGACTCTGATGGTGTTTTGGGGATTGGGAGCTGTATTTGTGTGCTTGGTGATTGGATCAGATTTATACTTAAGGAGGCCTATTGTGGTAGATATTCTATTCATCCAGTGGAAGTAAAGATGTACCATGATCTCTGTCAGAATTATTGGTGGCCAGGTATGAAGAGAGATGTTTTATAGTTTGTATCTAGGTGCTTGACATGTTAGTAGGTCAAGTGTGAGCACTTTAGAACTTCACTGGATGCCCATTCTTGAGTAGATGTGGGAGCATATTGCCATGGACTTCGTAGTTGGCCTACCTCCTACTGTCAAAGGTTTTGACACTATTTGGGTAATAGTGGATCATTTAAGCAAGTCCACCCACTTTATTCTAGTCAAAGTGAAGTATATATCTCAGAGACTGGCATAGATTTATATCAACCGGATTGTGAGACTTCATGGTGTCCCAGTGTCTACTATAGCAGATAGAAGCTCGTTGTTTACTTCAGCACTTTTAGAGGGCTTTACATAATCGTTTAGGTACTAGTTTGGATTTGAGTACAACTTTTCAGCCTCTGACTGATATCTAGTTCATGAGGACCATTTAGGTATTACCGGATATGCTCCGAACCTATTTTAGGGTTAGGTGGGACCAGTATTTGGACTTAGCAGAGTTTGCGTACAACAACATTTATCGTTCAAGCATTCAAATGGCTCCTTTTGAGGCCTTGTATGGTTGAAGATGCAAATTGCCCATAGGTTGGTTTGACTCAGTGGCGGTGGTGAACATGGTGTTGAAATGTTTAGAGATGATTTTGAGTGAGTATGGTTAATTCAAAGTAGATTAGTGGCAGCCTAAAGTCATCAAAAGAACTACGTTTATAGGTGGGTTTGACCTTTGGAGTTCGCGATCAGTGACATGGTTTGGTTGAAAATCTCACCTTTGAAGGGTTTATGAGGTTCGGGAAAAAGGTAAGTTAAGTATGAGATTCATTGGTCCCTTTATAACCCTTGATAGAGTGGGAGAGGTGGCTTATAGACTTGCTTTGCCACCCAACATAACTTCAGTGCCTCCTCTATTCCATTCTTTGATGTTGCGACGTTATATTCAGGACAAGTCTCATGTGATTTCTATAGATTCAGTTCAGTTGAGCCCTCATTTCACTTATGAGGAGCAGTCAGTAGCCATTTTGGATAGGTAGGTGAGAAAGTTGAGGACTAAGGAGATCTCTTCAGTAAAGGTCTAGTGGAGCCATAGGCTCGAGAATGAGGCTACATGGGAGATAGAGTAAGATATGCATGCTCGATACCCTAAGTTGTTAAAGTCTTCAGCTATGTTCCTCATCTCATGTTCGAGGACAAATATTGTTTTTACTAGTGGATGATATAATGACCTTGAAGGTCATTTCTGGTATTTTTGATCAAATGACTATTTTGCCCCTCTCAAAAGTTGCCTTGGGTTATTTTTGGATAAGTCCAAAAGTTAGATTTCAAAAATATCATAAAAAGTTGAAGTTTTGCAAAAGAAAGAGTGTCGAAATTCAATTCCATCCATTCTGAAATGCTGAATCAGGTCTAGGGAAAGTTGTAGAATTTAATTTGGAGTTAAAACAAATGTTTTAGGCCCAAAGTTGCATTTTTAGTTTATTTTGGATCATAGGTTTGATTTTGGTCAACATTTGGGGTTCATGAGATTATATCCAAATTCTGCCAATTCTGGTAGTTTTAAATGGTCAAATTAACGCTAACATGGTCTCGTATTAATTTTTGGAGCTTTGGAGGGAAGTTTTGGTATTTCAAGTTTCAAACTAGTTTATTTGAGTTGCATTGGTAATTGTGTCATAGAGGTCCCAAAATCAAATTTTGATTGTTCTATTGAGTTTGGATCGCTGTTTCTGGTATGGGTACATATTTGGTCTTGTGAAATTCTGATTTCAAATGAGTTCCATGTGCCCATTCCGAGTTTTGGTTCTATTTGTGCATTGTTGTGCAAGGCCTCTGGTGTATTACCTTCTGCGTTCACGGAGTATACTCCGATGGACCTCCGCATTCTCGAATAATGCTTTGTGTTCGTGGAGCATTAATGATGCCTGAACAGTGTCTCCTTTTAAAAGACGTGATTTCATACCCTTTTCAACTCTACAGGCTTCGTTTTCATGGGGGATTTCATGGGTTTTCATGTCAAATGATTGTGTAACTAGTTTCTAACCTTTTCAACTGTTTTCATTGATTAATTTGTGTTTTTAACTTCTAATTTTGGGGTTTCAATGTTGGAAATGGGGGATTTTCAGACATAAAGATCGTTGATTTCTCCCTCACCTTACTCCCTTTTTGAAACCATTTTTACCATTGAATTCCTTGCTATGTGTAGAACATTTTCGTTCATTAATTTTCTGTTTCTGGCTACATTTTTTGGCATCAAATTTTTGACCATTTTATCCCTTTTCCCCGAATTAATTGATTTTAGTGTCATTTGATTCGTCATATGAATGTGATGCCATATTTGAATAAATTGTGCTGATTTGGAGTACCATAAGAGGGGGAAGTCTGGTATTCCTTCATGATTTCGAGACTTTATTTGAGGCAAGTGGACTTCTAACCTTTTGTATGCTCCTATGTGCATGAATTTGAGCACTTTGGGGGTAGAATTGTATCATCATAGGTTTGATCATAATATTTCAGAGTGAATGATTGTTCTTATGGTAATATATTGGTGTATAAATTAACCGTGGATTCGTACCCTCTGTGATCTTGTAAATCATTTGATATTGATAGCGAGATGATGCTTATATTGAGGCATGATTGATGTATTGATATGGTGGGGATATTGAGACACTTGAGAATTATTTGATTTCTATTGTTGATATACATGATGCATATGTTCATCTTCGTACTATATTTCCTTGAACCTGATTAATGTGCCATTATTATATGCTTGTGTAATGATCCATTGATGAGGAAAAGCCAAAGGGAAATGGTTTCTTCTAGTTGAATAGAAAAGAGAAAAATGAAGTGAAAATCCGAAGAAAATGGTTCTTGCTAGATATGAAAGTTATTTCCGAAGGGAAATGGTTCTGGCGGATACATGGTCTATGTGTGCACCCATGGGTTTTGACTGATGCATATATATGGTCAGCAGATGTGTATTGTAGGACAGACCTGCATCACAATTATTTAACATTGCATTGCATTGTATACATCTCATGGCATCCCCTTCATCTAATATCTTATCTGATTATGTATTTGTATATCGTTTATGAGATTGTGCACTTATTGTATCCCTGATCTTGTTGTAGTGTTGGATCTATCTATATTTTTGTGTGATGAGATAATATGCTAGAAGATGAGAATATCTATATTACTGTGATCGGTATATTACATTGTTCTAGGACTTTTCTGAGTGCAGAGTTGTAGTCCAGCGGATTTTGGTTGGGATTAAGGAGTTACTTGCATTCTTCATTGCTTTACTTTAGCTTAGCTCCATTTTTGCTGAGTACCCCATTGTATGATGCTCACCCCTTGCTACATTTTTGTAGGTTGTGAGCTTAGTTCATCTTGCTAGACTTCCTTTTTTGTTGGATCGAGCTTCCGAATTTCTTAAAAGGTAGTTGCCTATGTCTTCAGCAGGCCTTGATGATTCCATCTTATGTTGTTGTTCTATTTGAGGACTAGACATTACGACTTGTATTTCATTTGAGTATTCTATACTTGAAGACTTAAAAATGTGACACTAGTCCTTGGGATGGTTGTAGTTATTTTCTTCCGTTTCTCTATATATTTAGACTGTTATCTTCCATTTTTAATCTCTATTGTTAAGTGATTTGGGTTTTGGGCTGACTCACTTTGGTGGGTTAGGTGAGTGCCATCACACCCGGATTTCGAGTCATGACAATTTGGCATCAGAACCCCAAGTTCATAGGTGTCACATGTGTACAAGTGCAGTGTAGTATAGTCTTGAGGATCCACGCGGATACATTCTTTCCTTATCCTTCAGAGGCTATGAAGACTATTAGGAAACTCACTTTCGCTTCATTCTAATCAATTTGTGCGTGGGTTTTGTGTAAGTGCAGAGTGTTCGTGTGTCCTTTTGACAGGTGACGAGGACCAGAGCTACTGTTGTTGCAGGTTGAAAGGAGGCTGCCCCTGATGTTGCTATTGAGACCCAAGCTAGGGGTAGGGACTGTACCCTAGGACAAGCTACAGTCTGGGGCCGAGGAGCCGCCCGGCAAGGGACTATGTATCTCCAATCATTAATCAATGAGTTGCTACAATTATGGACATGTGGTGCACTAATATATGTCGTGTCGAAGAAGCAAAACTTTCTCATGCGAGCAACATTGATGTAAGCAAAACTTTCTCATATGACCAGCATTTATGTGGACAATTAATGATTTTTCAGCTTATGGCATGCTATCGTGGTGGAATACAATAGGCAAATTAGCATGTCTGATTTTCATGGAACAATAAAAAACTTTTAGTTTGGAATATGATAGAAAAGTTTATTTGATTGTAATCAACAATTTTTTTCCTCTCAATTGTGAATACAGAAAAAAAAGAATTCTTTTTTATAATGGAAAAGATAAAAAGTCTTGGCCTCCTTCTAGGTTAACTAGAGAAGATCAAGTATGGGAAAAAGTGAGAGGATTTCGTAAAACCACTTAATCTTGTCCATGCAAACTTGTGTCATGACCCAAACCTAGGGTCTAGGAGTGGCACGGCGAATGGGAGCCCTAGATTCCCCAAACAAGCCTCAAACTATGAAAATTCACCATCGATTTGAAAGAGCATTCAAAATTAAACACATAGTTCTAAGGGACAGGAAAGTAAGACTCATGCTATGGGGATATCTAAGGGAAAGGGTTTACCATGAATTCACATAGCATATAACACATAATGACTAAGAGGCGGGTAAGTATGACTCACGCTATGGGGGCAATTCGTGTCTTAGGATCTTCAACATGTCCACATCAAACATACATACACATATCATAATTCCCATAATCAATCCATGATAGCCATAACCAAAAGATAACCATGACCATAAGGTTCAAATACAACACATAACACATAGATCCAACGAGAGTCTACAAGATTCCAAAAATGGCTCTAGTCATAAGACAAGACGGGGGCCAAGACAAGTTCCGGGCTCACTCTCAAGTATAGATAACATAAACAAAAGCAACTTAAGGTAGAGGAATGGTGGCTTGTCCTTAGATAGGACTCACCACAACAAATGTCACAAAATTCGATCTAGCTATCGAACGGTGGATGAAAGAAATCTGTGGTCCCTACATGGTGAGATCATGTAGGCAAAAGTATGCGTTACTACATTTGAATGTACTAAGAATGCCGGGTGTAAAGCATGTAACTTATCAAAACCTGCATGCAATGTTAGATGGCAAGTACACATTATATGTAAAGAGATATACAACAAAGAAGGTGATATAACAAGATGCTATGAAGTTCATGATGCATGAAGTACAAATGATGCTCATATATATAGTCGGAATGTGACCTCAACCGACATAAGTAAGACCAAGCAAACTACTTTTTGGAATCCTGATGATTACCCCTCATTGGTGAATAGGTGGTCTACTTGCCAAGGGTAAACCATACTTCACCTTATGGGCCTCCCATTTCATATGAAGCAGCCTTCCTTACGGGCCTCCCATTTTGGATAGGATTTTCACATAAAACGTATCATATCATATCATTTCTTCTCCTTACAGGCAACCCCATTTCGGAGGCATCTTTCCTTATGGGCCTTCCATTTTGGAATGGAAACCTATGCTAGGCACACAGTTCGAGAAAAGAGAACGGAACCCTCATTCCATCCGTGATAAGTTTTCATCCCTCAAGAATACTTATAATATACATAGTTATACATACTTTCAAGGAGATACGAGTCTTGCCAAAACATTTTAATGCACAATTGGGCTTAAAAGCCAAACATCATTCATAATGGTTCATACTTAGGGTTAAATGCCAAAACAATACTTTCATAGTCATAATACTCATGCATAGGAATAACCCATTCATATACAAAATGGTGAAAACACCCAAAATGCTCAAAGATCCATAATCAATAGGCATACATGTGATCACAATATAGTCATAACCAATATCTTATCAAAATCATATCATAGAATATAATTGGGCTTAACTCATAACATAATTTCCATAAATTCTCATGATCATGAATGTGTATGTTATGAATGATGTGAGAATGGAATGGGTAATTGAGATTCATGTTAAAACCATCAATATAATAAGAAATTCGAGTGAAAACATAGTTAAATCCGCATTTGAAAGCATAATATAATCACCCATGCTTAGATTCAAACATTTAAGGACCATGCAAGTTCAAATATTCATAGTAACAATGTATTTCAATATTCCAAAGCTTAATTCATCTTTAAATCCATAAATAAACATAACCCATTCATTGTTGGAATTTAAGGAATCAAAACATTTTAAAACCCCAAATTAAAGTAAACAAAAATCAAGTTAATTTCTTGAAAATAGCTTGGGTCTCCTTGATTGGAAGCAACAAGGATCAAAACCCACATACCTTTACCAAGATGATGAAATCCCCAAAGATTTTGAAGGAGAATTGAGTTCCCTAGCTCAAATATTGAAATCCCCAAGAATTCATTTGCGTGTTATTTTGAGAGGGTTTAAAATATGAGGAGTGAGTTTTTGAATGTTTGAAATAGGTTTTAGGTCATTATATGACCATAGAATAGCATAGGAATCCCCAAAAGACCAATAAAAATATTCAGATTTATGAAAACGTCATTAATGAATTGGGTAGAATTTTTTGCCGGAGTCATCTCACATGAGGTTGCACGGTTGTGTGGCACTCCACAGTCTGTGTGGAGTGCCCATTAACCAACACTTAGACAAAAATCTGAAAATTGGAACTTGGCTTAACACTTAGAAAATTTTTCACTGCAGAAGCCTCACAGAGGGCCTCACACCCGTGCCACACCACACGGCTCGTGTGACTGGTCATGGCACATTACTTGGCCAAAAAGTGGCCATTTCAGGCCCAAGTCCATCCCCATGGTTCGTGGGATGCCACACACCCGTCTGGGTGCCCGTTTGGCTTGCCTTAGAGAAATGGTGACAACACAACACAGGAGAGCTTTATGAAAACAAGCATAAGGTATTCATCCGAATTCTAAATGAGGTGAAACCAAGTGCATTGAAAACATGATTAAAAGAGATTTAATTTGATAGGTTAGGGGACACCTAGTTCCTTTTAATATAAGAGAGATGACCCTCTAAAGTTGACGCTTCTATTGGTACTTGTGAAAATCTTAGCCGATGGAATTTCTTTGAACTTTGCTTGATGTAGGAGACCCATGTTTTCCTAAAAAAACATGAATAAGCTTGAAGTGAAGGCTTGAAAGTAAATTTAGATTGATCTTGGAGGTTCCACGGGATTCTGCTAGTCTGAGTTTGAAAAGAGGATTTGGCAAGCGTTTAAGCGAGTGAATACGAAGCTAGTGTTTAGAATAAGAATGAATATTAATGAAGGAGTTTAAACGATTTGGGGGTCCCATATAGGGTGTCAAACAGCCCATGGAGGCTTCCATAAGGTGTCATCTTGGACCAAAACTTCGGGAACCAAATTCTAAGCATCACTAAAGCTATACAAAAATCCGGGTCCTTACACTATGTCTATGGAAAATCACATAATTGGACCTAAAAAAGCATTTTCTGATATTTACCATATTGGACAATGCATCCAATCTGTCATACATAGCAAAACATCTTTTACAATGTTTTTCACACTGTCATAGACAACAGAGAGAGGACAAAGGATAATGAGAAGGTAAGAATAGATTTGAAAGATATTGTCATCAAAATGATTTATACTTACAAGTGAATGATCATGGGAGATGGATTAAGCCGAAAGCGAAGTCTAACTTAAATGACGATAAAGAAAAATGTATACGGGGTTGGTCAACTAAAGATGTCCAATGGATATGCTTCTAATTTGGGTAGATGTGTTGATATGGAATGTTTAAAGTTGTTTGGGATGAAAACTCATGACTATCATATTTTGATGCAATATCTTATTCCAGTTTGTCACAGCCCGACCCCGGGACCGTGACTAGTGCCGATTAGGCGCTATTATCGATACAAACACACAAGACGACATTAACAATTCTACAGAAAATCCGGCAGAGTTTCCTCTGTTTTAGTGACTAACCCACCTGCACGGGAACTCAGC
>JAPFFP010069768.1:0-24614 GCA_026153255.1 Solanum medicagineum
AGCGGACAATATATGCACGTGTGGGTCCGGGCTGTTACAGCTAAGAGGCTTGATTGGGTTCCCTTCGGGTTCCCCATTTGCCGTATCACGTCTAGACCCTAGGCTTGGGTCGTGGCAAACTTGGTATCAGAGCACTAGGTTGTTAATGGTCCTCGACATCCAACACACTGCATCGATTAGAGTCTTATTCATGGTTGTGTTGTACACCACAACTATGATTAAAAGGCTATGAGTCGTTTTAGTAAATGTTTCCCTTCTTCTTACTCTATGTTGTGCTATAGAAGTTAAGGTAAGGTTTCCCCCCTAATGATTGTTCTTTGCTATGCTAGATCATGCCTAACACATAGGGACGAAGAACCCTCACACCCAAGGAACAACTGGCTCATGGAGAGCTCTAGGATGCTCTGACCTTGCTAGCTCAAGTTGTGGCTAATCAAGCCAATCAAGGGGCCCAAGCCCTTCATCTCATACTCTGGCATCTCGGGTGAGGGACTTTATGAGGATGAACCCACCGGAGATCTATGGGTCTAAAGTAGATGATGACCCTCAAGAATTTGTTGATGAGGTATACAAAGTGTTGTCTATCATGGGTGTGAGGTTGGAAGAGAAGTCAGAGTTGGCAGTTTACCAACTCAAGGGGGTGGCCCAAATATGGTACACTCAATGGAAAAAGGAGAAGAGAAACAACAAAATGATTCTATGGGAGGAATTTTAGGTGGCTTTCCTCAACCGGTACTTCCCTCTTGATCTTAGGGAAACAAAATTGGTGGAGTTCATGAATTTGAAGCAAGGGTCTATGAGTGTCAAGGAGTATGCCCTCAAGTTCAACCAACTCTCAAAATATGGTCCACACTTGGTTGCCTTCTCCAGGTTTAGAATGAATAAGTTTGTGATTTGTGTATCCGATTTGGTGAGTGAAGAATGTCATACCGCCATGTTGATTAATAACATGGATTTGTCCCACTTGATGACTTATGCGGAACAATTGGAGGGGGAGAAATTGAGAAAGAGAAGGGGTCATGAGGCCAAGAGGGTTCTTTTTGATAATAAGTTCCAAAATCACAAGGGTGGTCGGTTTCACCAAGGCCAAGGGTCTTCTCCTAGTGGGAGATTTGCCAATGACTACCCAAGGCGCCAAGAGGGTGGTGCTGTGAAGCCTAGACTCGTGTGTCCAAAGTGTAGTAGGGGTCATGGTGGCCCATGCTTGAGGGATACCAATGTTGTTTTTGGTTGTGGGGAAGTAGGCCACAAGATGATTGACTATCCACGAAATCGCAATAAGGGTAAGGATGTTCATCCTCAAGGCCGGGGTGCTAATGCAGTTCCTTTGGGGAGAGGGAGATCAACAAGGTGGTGCCCCAAGGCACAATCAATTTTATGCTCTCCATGGGAGGCAAGGGGTTAATGAGGTGCCAGATGTCGTCCCTGGTATGTTAAAAGTATTTGATTTTGATGTGTATGCATTGATAGACCCAGTAGCCACTCTTTCTTCTGTTACTCCTCTTATTGCCAAAAAGTTTCATGTTGAGCCAGAATTGTTGTGTGAGTCTTATGAGGTCTACTCCTATTGGTGTATCTATTGTTGCTAGAAAGGTATATTGAAAATGTCCCCTTTGCATCCTGCATAAAATATTGCCTTATGATCATGTTGAGTTAGATATGGTTGATTTTGATGTCATTCTTGGGATGGATTGGTTGTATGCATATTATGCCTCAATTGATTGTAGAACCAGTAGGGTCAAATTCTGAATCCCAAATGAACCCATCTTTGAGTGGGAGCGTCATGATGTGGTGGTCAAGGGCAGGTTTATCTCTTGCATTAAAGCCCAAAAGTTGATCTCTAAAGGGTGTATTTATCATCTTATGAGGGTTAGGGATGTTGAATCCAAACTCCTTCCTATAGAGTCAGTTCCAGTGTTAAATGAGTTCCTTGATGTCTTTCTGAATGACCTTCCTGGTGTTCCTCCTGAAAGGGAAATAGATTTTGGTATAAACCTCCTCCCCAATACTCAACCCATTTCTTTTCCCCCTTATGTATGGCCCCGGCGGAGTTAAAGGAGTTGAAGGAGCAATTGAGGGACTTGTTGGAGAAGGGTTTTATTAGGCCTAGCCAATCACCTCGGGGTGCGCGGTGTTGTTTGTGAAGAAGAAGGATGGGTCTCTTAGAATGTGTATTGACTACCAGGCAACTTAATAGGGCCACCATAAAGAATAAGTACCATCTCCCAAGAATTGATGATTTTTTTGAACAACTTCAAGGTGCTAGTCACTTCTCTAAGATTGATCTTCGGTTCGAGTATCATCAAATGAAGATGAGGGAGTGTGACATTCCCAAGATGGCCTTCCGGACTAGGTATGGACATTATGAATTTGTGGTTATGTCTTTTGGGTTGACCAATGCACCAGCTATCTTTATGGATCTTATGAATAGGGTCTTTAGACCCTACCTTGATTTGTTTGTGGTGGCTTTCATTGATGATATTTTGATCTACTCTCAGAGTGATGAGGAGCATGCGGCTCATTTCAGGGTAGTGCTACCAAGATTGAGGGAACAGAAGTTATACACTAAATGTGAGAACTTTGAATTTATGTTGAATGAGGTTGCGTTTCCTGGTCATGTGGTGTCGGGGGATGGTATTAAGGTGGATCCTAAGAAGACATATGTGATTAGAAATTGGCCTAGACCATTGATGCCATCGGATATTAAAAGCTACTTGGGCTTAGCGGGTTTCTATCGGAGATTTGTGAATGAGTTCTCTTCTATTGCTTCTCCAATGAATAAGTTGACTCAAAAGAAGGGTAAGTTTATGTGGACTGATAAGTGTGAAAAGAGTTTCCAAACCTTGAAGGATTAACTTGTCTCTGCTCTTATCTTGTCTCTACCGGAAGGGTTGGAAGGGTTTATTGTGTATTGTGATGCTTCCCGGATTGGTTTGGGTTGTGTTTTGATGCAAAATGGTAAGGTGATAGCCTATGTTTCTAGGCAACTCAAACTGCATAAAAAAATTATCCTACTCATGATCTTGAATTGGCCACTGAGGTTTTTGCTTTGAAAATTTGGCCTCATTTTTGTATAGGCTGCATGTTGATGTGTTTATCCATCATAAGAGTCTCCAATATGTGTTTACTCAAAAAGATCTCAACTTGAGACAAAGAAGGTGGTTACAACTTCTTAAGGATTATGATATGAGTGTGCATTATCATCCCGGTAAGGCTAATGTGGTTGGGTGTCTATGGGTAGCCTAGCTCATGTTGATGGTGAATGCAAAGAGGTGGCTAGGGAGGTTCATCGGTTGGCTAGATTGAGGGTTAGGTTGAAAGAGGTTGATAATGGTAGCATTGTGGTTGTTGATGGCTTAAAATCTTCTTTGGTTGATGAGGTAAAAACAAAGCAAGATCTTGATCCCTCCTTATTTGAAATTGAAGGCCTTGGTGAGAGAGGGAAAGGTGGAGGTTTTCTCTTAAGGGGGAGATGGTGCCCTTAGCTACCAAGGTATGTTGTGTGTGCCTTGTGTTGATGACTTGAGAGAGAAGATTCTTTATGACGCTCATAATTCTTCCTATTCTATCCACCCTGGTTTTACCAAGATGTAAAGGAATTTGACGGATGTGTTTTGGTGGGGAGGTATGAAGAAAGACATTGCCAAATTTGTATCCAGTTGTCATAGTTGCCAACAAGCCAAAGCCAAACACCAAAGGCTGGGTGGCCTAACCCAAGACATAGAGATTCCTACTTGGAAGTTGGAGGAAATTAACATGGATCTCGTGGTTCGGTTGCCGAAGACTAGAAAGGGTTTTGATTCTATTTGGGTTGTGGTTGATAGAATGACAAAGTCAGCTCATTTCCAACCAGTTAAGACTGCCTATGGGGTTGAAGACTATGCTAAATTGTACATTCATGAGTTGGTTAGATTGCATGGGGTGCCCTTGTCTATCATATCGGATCATGGTACTTAATTCATCTCACACTTTTGGAGGTTCTTCAAAAGAGGTCATTGAACCAAGCTAAAGCTTAGTACGAACTTTCACCCTCAAATGGATGGCCCGAAAGAACTATCAAAACTCTTGAGGATATGCTTAAGACTTGTGTTTTGGATTTTAAGGGTAAATGGAATGGTCATCTTCCATTGATTGAGTTTGCTAATAACAATAGCTATCATTCTCACATTGTATGGCTCCTTTTGAGGCCCTCTATGGTAGGCGTTGTAGATCACTAGTTGGATAGTTTGAAGTGGGAGAGATGGCTTTGTTGGGTCCAAATCTAGTTATGGAGGCTATGGAGAAGGTAAGGTTCATTAGAGAAAGATTGAAAATAGCCCAAAGTCATCAAAAGTCCTATGCCGATGTGAGGAGAAGAAAGCTTGAATATAAAGTTGGTGATTGGGTCTATTTGAAGGTATCACCCATGAAGGGTGTGGTTTATTTTGGTAAGAAGGATAAATTAAGTCCAATGTTTATGGCTCCTTATAGGGTGTTGAGGAGGATTTCTAAGGTGGCCTATGAGTTAGAGTTTCCTAGTGCAATAGACTTGGTTCATACTTTGTTTCATGTGTCTATGTTGAAGAAATGTATGGGTGACCCAAATGCTATTGTGCCTCTAGAGGTTTTGGATGTTGTTGAAGACAACTTGACTTATGAAGAAGTTCTAGTAGGGATCTTTGATAGACAAGTGAAGAGGTTGAGAAATAATGATGTGGCCTCCATTGAGGTCCTTTGGATGAATCAACAAGTCGAAAGTGCTACATAAGATGCCGAAGCGGACATGCAAAAATGATATCCCTATTTTATCCATTCTACTCAAGCCTAAGGTATTAATTCTAAGTCCCCCGTGTGATTTCATGTCTTATGGTTCATCCCCTATGTCGTTTGCATGCATTTATGTTTATGTTGACAAGGTCATGATGATTTTTAACACTTATGTTGAGATTTTTTAAAATGGTGTTTAAGTGTATTGTTGCATTCTTGTTGGGGCTGATTTCTTCATTATTACTCTTCTCATATATGTTTTTTTGACATTCAGGGATGAATGTTCCCAAGGGGGAGATATTGAAACGACCCCAAAAAGTACCCGAAAATGTGCCTCAGAAGTGCCTGAACTTGTAATTTCCATATATCTCAAAATTCATGCGTCATATCAAAAATCCGACATCGTATTCGTGATTAGGAAGCAAAATTGAGTGGGCAATGGGTCTAACCCAGATATTCGAGCAAACACATCACAATTTCAAAATCCTTAATTTTTCTTATCTAGTGTCTGTCTGCGATGGTACCGCGACGTGCTTCCATCGCGGACCAGTGTAAAACATGCCTCCAGGATAGGTCTGCGTTGCGGACCAGACGCAGACTTATACATTTTGTTGCCTGTGATTTTTTATCTCGATCCAAGGCTTTTAGGTCTTGGGCTTACGTCCTCCCACTCATAAAAATACCTATACTTAGCCAGATTTCACCTTCATATCATATAAGATATTCCCCTTTACTCTCTCAAACACTTAGACAAATGTTTCACCCCAAAATTCAAGTTCCAAAACTCATCCGGATATTAAGGATTTCACATAAGCTTCAAGTCTCCATTTGCAATCTTCTTCAAGGATTCTTCAAAGTCAAGGTATGTGGGTTTCAACCATTGGTTCCTTTCACCCATGGTGCCTAAGCTTCCTTTTTACCTAAATTACATGCTTCTAAATTGATTTTACTTATGGGTCTACAATTATGAATTTGACTATGAACTATGTTGGGGTTTTGTAAAAGTGTGACTGATTATACATGTTTTGAGCTATGAATCTTAGATCTATCTTGAGATTTGATGAAGGATTTTGATGTATATTGCATGAGGGTGTTACCAAGTGTCGGAGGGTGGTTTTACATTGAATTTACTTGCATGATTTCACTTTTTGAATTGCATGGTTTTACACTAGCATTACACACCCACATCATGTTTGATGAAATGTCCGGTTAATGTATCTTGAGTTGTTGAAGGCCTAATGCTTGGCATATGAGTTAAGCGTCTTTATGATGATGAAAGGGTGATATGTATATGTTGATTTCATGAGAAGTATCTATTGTGTATTGAGTTTACCATAGCCAATTGAGGGGTGATGCCTCAATCACCTTGGATGGTGGTGGTAAGTCATCAACCAATTGGGGAGTTGGTACCTCAATCATCTCGGATGGGGTGGTAAGCCATCAACCAATTCAGGGGTTGGTACCTCAATTATCTCGGATGAAGGTGGTAAGCCATCAACCAATTGAGAATTGGTACATGAATCACCTGGATGGGGGTGGTAAGCCATCAACTAATTAAGGGGTTGGTACCTCAACCACTTCTAAGGGTTGGTCTACCTTAGATTCCAAATACTAAGTGGCTTGGTCTATGATGATGGTCTATTTCTACACATGTAATATGTTCAATATGTAAGCATGTTACTTCAAGTATGATTCATGCATGTCTATTGCCTAATTATGCATTTTGACTATGTTGCCTATCTATTGTTGCATTGCACCTTACATACTTAGTACATTCAAATGTACTAACTCATACTCTATGCCCACATGATGTCACCATATAGGGACCAGAGCTCTACTTGATCCTCCTCCTCCTCTATGTGGCTAGTATTATGTCTCTACAAAGCAAGTTGGTGAGTCCTCAACTTCGAGGACATACTTCTCTTGATTTATGCTTTGTATAGACTCTCCTTTGTTTGTTGTATGCTTTGACTATGAGGGTGAGCCTGGTTTCTTGTCTTGTCCCCCACTAAGTTCTATGTTTAGAGGTGTTGTTAGACAAGTTATTTAATGATGCTATGAGCCTTGACTCTCTTTGGATGTCCCTTAGCCCCATGTTCCTTTATTTCTACTCTTTTATTTTTACTTTATTGCTTTCGCGGCCAAGGATGTGTAATGATATATTAAGAAGCTTGATTGGGGTCCCTTTGGGTTCCCCATTCACCATGTCACGTTTAGGCCCTATGCTTGGATCGTGTCACATAGCCTAAAAATGGACGCCGCAGACACGTAAAAAATTCCAGTTGGTGCTGTCTCTGTAGGAGTCGCCTGTGGTGTAGGAGTAGTGGTAGTGGTCCCCCTCTCCACATCTGTCTAAGTCTATAAGGGCCTCTCCTCTGTAGTGGCAATAGTGGTGGGCGGGTGGAGCCTCGGGAGAGGGCTCTAGTGCGAACAGCTCGATCATAGGAGCTAGCTGGTGCGGTGCTCGCGAAAGTGCCACCAGGTTCTCCTTAGCCTTAATCAGGCTGGCATCCAAAGTGCTTGGGACCTCAATCAATGAGTCTAGCTAATGTAGACTCTCCATCCCCGACCCTAAATAGAGTCTGTAGATCAAACATCGAAAGGGGATAGAGGTAGACCTCTTCAAGGCTGCCACGTGGATATCCTCTGCCATGAGGCTAGCCCTATCTATCTCATAGCTATCCAACATGCTAGCAACTAGAACTGCATGCTCCGACATCAATGTGTTTTTGCAAGCATCGGCCAGATCCGTGACCTTACAACGGCCCACTAAAATTTGGCAGGGAAGCTAAGGGAGGCTTCCTAATAGCCTCAAAATGAGTGGCTATTCATGCAGGCTCTAGGCCCTGCTCAGCAATCAAGCCTCCCACCCATCTCATCAAGCCAGCTCCATAGCTCTAGTCTCTCATCAAGCTCAAGTCCCTGGATCTGGGGCTGGGAACTCGGGCCCGAACAACATGCGGTGGATATGGGCTCTGAGATGTCCACCTATTGGCCCTTCACTTTAGTATGCATCAATTTGGGCTGAGTAAGGGGCTTCTTCTCCTTGGGAAGAGTGCTGAGAACTATGGTTGCATACGATGCGTAGAACTCTCATATATGGTAGGGGAGTACCTCCCTGGTGCTTTGGTCAGCCAACGGAGCCCATATCTACTGATGATGTCCTGGAGACCATGGACATTGTCTAATCCAGAGGAGATGATCTAGGGCTCCTCATAAATGTAGGGGGTTGGTTTTCCCCACTCATTACTCTATACAACCTCTGTATATATATCTAGTATGCCTGCAACGCTCCACCAACTGGTGAGAAAATCTAGAGGTGATGGTGATATCTATGGTGGTGCGATAGAGGACTCTGTCTTCGACTCATCGTTGGATCCTAACTCTGAGCTTGACTCTTCTCTAGAAGCAGTCATCTAGATAGAGCTGCTATTGTTGTTACCTTTCTCGTCAATCTGGGGAGTGCGAACAACAATGGCCTAGGTGTGGGTCTGCCCAAGTCTGGTGGCAGCTTGTGTCTGTGGTCTATCAGCATCTGAGTCAAGTCGGATGGAGCTCCTGAGTAATCCACTAACCTTGGGGATCTCCTCCTCCCCCAAGGTCTCATCTCTAAGCCTTTTCTGCATGGCTCGATTGTCCTTACGTCTCGGCTTTGGGGCTATTGTACCTGAAACATACACATTTACATAACATGGTTATCCCCACAAGTGAAGAAACAAAATGCAAAACTACATCAGACTTGATTACGTAGGGGTCTACTAAACAACCTTATGGGCCGTAGTAAAAACTACGAGCCATAGAAGGCTGTCGTAGAAACAGTGCTACAATATTTGTTTACTGGAATGGCATGAGACTAGGTATGACTCGTAGAAGAATCTACGAGCTGTAGACTAAGTCATAGATGATTCCAATGTCTGAACTTTTGTAGATAGGGATCCATAAGACCTGCCTATGAGTTGTAAAATAATCTATGACTCGTAGAAGGTCTCGTATGATGGGTTCTCAAAAACCTTAGGTTTCAGGAATTTAATATGAAGGGAAATACTACTCTTAGAAAGTTCCACGAGCCATAAAAGACCCTCATAGACCAAAAAACTCAGTCATTTGAGTTTCTAAGTCCATCAATATGGACCCCATACGACTTTTTCAACATACTTTATCAGCATTGAAACAATACGCGCACACCTCACAAGATTCATATCAAAACACCCTTGCATGAAAATTTCAACATATACCCTATCACAAAATCATTTAACATGTTTTCCCAAACCTATTGATCTCATTTGAATGAATTAGCACCAAATCATAAACACATGTCATCACACACAAAATTTTCAATGCATATAATCAATTTAATTCAAATAGTGTGTGATCACATAGTTTTCAATCACATCATTCAAGATACAAGGGCAAGGCAAACACACAAAATTCTGGCCTACACACATGCTCAAAAACATTGGCAACTATACATTTCGACTTTCAAACAAAACAATTGCACACATGGGTTCACGTCTCAATTAACCATACCCGTCAATTTAGGTCCAACCTAATCAAGCAATATTTGGCAAATAAAGGGTTTTATTTAAAGATAAAAAACTTACTAAATTGAGTGACCAAATTGTAGGAATTGAAGGAGGAAGTGGGATTGTGAAACCCTAGGGCGGCTTGGAGAAGTGGCCGAAAAAAGGTGGGGGTGATCCTCGCCAGTGGTCGAAAAGTGAGGGAGGGTTGTGCTAGGTTTGATTTGTAAATTAGGGCAAAAATGGGGTCAAAATATTTGGACCCCATTATTTATATGTTGATTTGGTCGGTCAAAACTAATGGGCCTAGTCTCTATGAAACCCTAACAACGGGCCATAGAGTGTTTTACGGCTCCTAAATCATGGTTTCATAGGAGGTCTAAAACCCTAATTTTGAGAATTGGGTTTCACGGACCAGTCTAGTAGTCATAGATTAAAGTAAAACTCATAGAGTTGGTTGTAGAAATCTCAACACTTAGTCAAAAAATTAGAAAACATATATGGGGATCATGAGCCCCATTCCCGACTTGTAGTTTTATCTACTGGCTGTATAATTAGCTCGTGGACTGGAGTGCATAACTTTTTACTTACTTGAAATGTCTACAAGATAGTGTATGGGTAGTAGATAGATATATGAGCTGTAGAACCAATTATATAGGCACTTCTTGATTCCTTTTCAACCAAGGATGGCTGATTTAGCCATGTACCTGCATATTCTTCACAGAACACACTGTTACCATATATGCAACTAACCCGATGTCCAGTATCATAACCAAAGTGCACAAACTTAAACTAACTATATGTCCAAAAGCTAAAAACAAAATAAAACAAAGCACGGCTACAACTATTACACCAAAAACCTAGGGTGCCCTCCCAAGTAGCGCCTGATTTATTGTTGCAGCACAACATGGACAACTTGGTTACTCAGACTTCACCAAGTGTCTAAACCTCCTTCTTTAAATCAGCTGGCCTCTTCATTGACTGACAGATATTGAAGACAACTTCTTTATCAATCAATCTAACCCTGAGTTGGCCAGCTTCCATATTCACTAGTGCTGGACCAGTGGCTAGGAATGGCCTTCCCAAGATGATGGGGTCATCGAAGTCGACTCCGGAATCTAGGATCACAAAGTCTGTGAGGAATATGAATTTCTCAATATTGAGAAATACATCAAAAAGTATCTTCACCATGCAATCAGCTATTAACAACCACATGCTCGTCGAAGTAGGGCTCCTAGTCCTATCTTATTGAAGACTGCAAGTAGCATATATTTATGCTGGCATCGAGATCACATAATGCCTTTGTGAACTCTACATCTCTAATAGTGTTGGGCATGGTAAAAGCATCAGGATCTTCTCACTTTTGCACCAAGGACCTCGTAGCAGTTGCAGTGCAATATTGAAGCTCTTAGGAGAGCTCCTGACTCACAATGCACTTCTTCGTAACCAGGTCCTTCATAAACTTCACATACCCTTGCACCTTCTCTAACACCTCAATGAGAGGGATATTGATGTAGAGTTGTTTCAGCAGGAAGAGAAAGTTCTTGAACTTGCCCTCATCCTCCTTCTTGTTAATTCTCTGAAGGAAGGGAGTAGGAGGCCTATCAATGGGCTTTAGCTTTTGTGGCGCCTCTGCAGCATCACTCACCCTATCCTTGCCATGATCTTCTCCATTATCCGCATCCTTACACTCAATTGTAGTGGCAAAAGTGGCACGGGAGGATCAATCATACTCTTGCCACCATGAGTAGTAACTGCTATGCACTACCTTTCATTCGTTGGGTTCTAAACTATGGTGCTAGGCAGTGTAACTCTCTGACAGTAGTTGAGTTGAGTTAACACTTGACCAATTTATTGCTCAAGTTGTTTGATAGCATCAGAATGAGGCTGGATTCTCTGATTAATGCTGGAGATGTTAGATTTCATCCCCCTCAGAGTCTCATTTTGTGTCTCAACTTTCTTCAACAGGCGGTCAAACATCCCCTTAACTCAAGAACTACTAGATCTGGTGTCACGGTTGTGTGGAAGTACATAAGGCTCATTTCTATAGCCATCTCTATAACCCAAACTGCATCTTTATCCTAGTCGCGATTCCTATCATAGTAGTCTCCACTATTATCTCTGAAAGCTTTATCTCGATTATAGTTTTGACTTTAGTTTCCTTGACCTTAGTACCAGTAGTACTGATTGGATCCTAGGATGTTGGTCTGGAAACCCCCTATCTGATTATCAATAAAGCAAGTGTCCACTTTATAGTAGGGATCATCATACATGGGTGCTCGTGGAGGCTGATGAACAACTGCATTAACTCATTCCTGATTCTACTTCATCATCACCTCCGTACCTACATGGATTTGGGAAAGCTCTTGCATAATCTCTTAATTTATTTTAGCTTGCCTCAAACCAATAGTAACAACGCACGAACTTTTGCTAGATGATCTGTCTCTTTGCCTCAATGCAAAATTTGTCTTGACCACTCTTTCCATGCTTTCTGCAATCCTTGCATATGGTTGATTTAAGAACATGCCCCCCCATAATGGTATCAACACAGGCTTGACTATTTTTATCCGGGGCATGATAAAAAATTTCCACCAGCGCATCATAAACAATTTTGTGGTCTGGGATACTCTTCAAGCACTTTGTGAACTGCTCAATGTAGTACTGATCGAGTCACCATGAAGTTGCTTAAAATTATTTATTTGGTCTCTCAACTTGATCTTCTTTGATCTTGGGAAGTACCTTTCCAAGAAGGCCTTCTGCAGCTCAACCCAATTGGTGATTGAACTCTACGGGAGCTCAGATAGCCATAGCGCCACATTGCCTATCAGAGATAATGGGAAAACATGAAGTCCCACAACATCTATAGACAGATTTTGTGTTCCCATCACACTCTTGTAGACAAATACGATGTTGTGTAGATGCTTATGCAAATCCTCTGATGGTAGGCCCACGGACAATCTACGGTTCTGCAGCATCTGGTGCAATAGATCCAATAACATGAACATTGTGTCAGCTGGTAGTGGTGGTTAAACAATAGCTCCAGCAACCTCCATATCCATAGGGTTCAATCAATATTCGTTCAATAAGCTTCGGTATTGAAGTCCTATCACATTGGAGCAATGTTCTCAAGAGGAGGTAGGTTGTCATTATTTGTATTCTCATTCTCATTCCGATTCAGAGGTGTATTTTCCACATTATTTGCATTATCTTGGGCCATTCTTCTAAGTCTTCTCTAGATCTCTGGGTCAAATAGAGTCAAGGGTATGCCTCAACTTTGTGTGTTGGGCATACACTACACCTATACCCAAAAAGAAAACAAAAACAACAAAAAATATAAAATGAGGGAAATAAGGATTAGTTCCCAAACTACTTGAATTAGACAAGTCTTGCCGTATTCCCCGACAACTGCACCAAAATCTTGATGTCAGCCAAGCTACACCTTATTTTTGAGGCTAAAGCGGTTGTTGTCAAGATATATAACCTAACCAAGGTTAGGGTTGAATCCCGCAAGGAATATGGCTAACTTAGAGGAATTCAGTTACAATTCGGGTTGATTAACCAACTTACCTCCCTAAAGAGGGGGAGGGGTTATAATAACTAGTAAAAGTAATTATAAACTAAAACAAGCATTAAACCAATATGTATAGGAACTAGGATATTGTGTTCCTCATGATTCCCTAACTCAGTATTACCAGATAATCGAATCATTTTCTAGTGTGTAGCATGCAACAAGGTAAGTTAAGTTCACCAAACCCTTTGGCCCAGGCGAGAGGTGAATTGCACTATGTGATTTGGTCCATCTCCGTAGTGTGACATTACTAACCCTTACCTATTGTCCCAGTACAACCTCCCCTTGGCCCAGTTCAGTTGATTAGATGAGAAACATTGATCGAATCCTATTAATTAATCTCTTTCCCTATTCATTACTACATTGATCCAGTCAGTAACACTAGGTGTGTTCTAATATTTTCCACCATTATAAAGCATTAAAAATGAAGAGAATTAATTAAAACATGCATGCACACTTTTCAAGAATTATGAATTATTCGATTTTACCTTGTTAGTTCTTCATGGTTCCCAGAATCCTAGTTGTGGATTTAGCTACTCATGATCAGTGTAAATGTAAGACTTATGAATTTGAATAACATAATTGAGCACTTTCACAATAGAATCAAGCACAAGAAATCCAACTCTTTAATAAGAATCACAAGATTGTAATCAGCAGATGAAATAAGGTTTTACAAGTATTTCTGAAGCACTCTAATGTTCCTATACTATTCCCTCTTCATTCTCTATAAGAAATAACCTAAAAACCTATTTATAGTGTTCAAAATACAAAACCAAAATGAATTACGACAACTGTGTCGGCAGGCTCTATGAGGTACTCTACGGTCCATAAAGCAGTTTACGGCTCGTGATCGGGCTTTCGTGAACTGTTGCTTCAATTCTAGAACTGTCTTCTACGATACCCATCCGCAACTCGTATAAGATTCTATGGCCTGTAGGGGATTTCATCTGATTTAATTTCAACATGTCCCTACTTTCTGCTCCTCAGGGTACGATACCAAGTCTACGGCTCATAAAGTCTTCTATGGCTTGTCTGCATATTCGTAGACTCTACATCAAAAATACACCCTTCACTTGAATTTCACACAAAACCCTCTTTATGGCTCGTAGATTACTCTACGACTCGTAAAGGGTCTCGTGGATCATCACTTTCAGAAAATTCTGTGAACTTTGCCCAAATATAGTGCCAACCCTGAAATCTTGCAAAACAACCATCAAAACATCAAACCTACTAACATCGCATTGAGAACACACAAAATTCCAAGTTTTAAGTATCACAAGTGCTGTATTTTGATAGCATATCAGTTACCTCTACCATTATTAGATCCATTAGCTGCGGATATTCGAAGGAGAGAGCGAGTATACAACATTCAGGGTCATTGTCATCTCATTCTGATTATTTTTTAGTTTCATCCTTTGTATTTGAAATTGGTCCTTTCTAGTTGTGTATATATGTATATTTATGGTCCTCATGATGCTATATAAACTCTTAATAGAGTAGTCATAACCACAAATCATAAGTCATAATGTTAATATCATGTGGGAAGGTCTATATCTACTACCTGTCCACTATTTATAAGTCATCTATTTATGAAGTATAGTCATAAATAACTCCTTAATCTTGACTTGTGTAATGTAAGTACGGGCCTTTCATCATTATATATTCATGCTTGAGTGAGTAAGCTCACCATCCGTCATACTTGACTTGAATATTTTCGTAAAAGCTTATTTTATACTTTTCGTGTAACTTACTTGAATGCTTTATCAATTCATGATTATAATACATGCCTTTATCATTTGAAATTTTAGGTTCGTGATTATAATACATCGCTTTATCATTTGAAATTATAGCATAATGCATAAGTCTATATGAAGTCATCTTAAAATCATGTATTTGGATTGAGACCATACATAATCATGTAAGACTATCAATTGAATCATAATTGCAATGACCTATTAAGAAATTCATGTGTTCATACTTGAAATTATATAATACATGGGTCTAAGTAATAATTCATTAAAATCAAGCAATTTGAACTTGAATCATACATAATATTGAAGAATAACATGAATCAAGATCATAAATCAAAGTAACCCATAATCAATTTCATAAATCCTAGGTAGCGTGTAGGAGAATTTGCATAAAAATTCTTTAAATCAAGTAATTAATGACAATTTATGCATAACTAGACTAGTAATCATAACATAAGTCATAATTTATAATTGATAAAAAGCATGAAAATCCGTAAAAGTCAATATTTTGAACTTGGTAGAAAAAGTAAGGATTTCTTTGATGTAATGATCCTAAATGTCATTTTTGATATTTTTAATAAAAATTATCATTTTTACCCATCTTGATAGTTGTCCAGAGTCATATTTGATTGGTTTTGAAAGTTGGTTTTCGTAAATCTTGTAAAAGTTGAGTTTTTGCTAAGGAATTAAGTTTTGAAGGCTTAAGCTGTCTAATTTTTTAAATTTTGAGTCATCCGGAGATTTGATGTTACACTCTGGAAAAGTTGCCAAAATATCCCTAGAGGAGATATTTCCCACAAAATGCATTTTTTTGGTAAATCCAAGGTTGGAAGCATGATTAGCATAAAACAAATTATGTGAAAAGTGGTCTCGATGAATTTTTAGGCCAAGCGAATCAAAAGATGACTTTTCAGGGCAAAAGTCACTTATCCAGAAGAATGTGCGACATGTCCGCATAGTGGACTTGCCTCCATATAAGTCATTTTTGCACTTTACATATAAAATGTATTCAACAAGTATGGTTTATGTGTATTTTATCATTTGTTCCTAAAACATATTCATGAATGTGATTTATGTATAATTTAATCATTATTGAAAAACATATCCACTAAATACAATTTATGTGTTCTGCGCTAAAATGAACTGAAAATGACTAGGTTCGCATCGCGGACAGGGTTCACCATAGTTCAAAACATTTCAATTTTAATGAGGGGCATTCTAGACTTTTTTGCATCCCTTCTTGTCATGACCAAGACTAGGGCATAGACGTGACACGACGAATGAGGAACCCCAAGGAACCCTAAACAAGCCCCTTAGCATATTAATCACACATCCTTGGTCACGGAAGCAAAATAATAACAACAAGAGTCAAAGGAACTAAGGGACTAAGGGAAGTCTTGATATTTATAAGGCATATAAGAGTCAAAGCTCAAGTATAAGTACATCAATTATTCCAACAACACCTCTAACATCGATTGGAGCGGGGGCGAAGACACTTTCTGGGCTCACCCTCATAGTATCAAGTATTTAGCATAAAGAGATCAAAAGCAAGAGTAGTATAGCTAGTGTCCCCAAACTTGAGGACTCACTAAAGCTTATCTTTCAAAGCACAGAACTAGCCACGTGGAGTATGATCGGGAGGTGCTCCATTTCCTACATGGTAACACCACGGAGGCATAGTGTATACATTAGTATGTTTAAATGTACTAAGTATGTAGGATGCAATGCAACAAGATAAAACAACATAGTCAAAATGCATAGTCATAAGCAACGGATAGCTATAATATCAATATGGTATGCATGATCAATGCTTAAGGTAAAACATGCTTGTAAATCGTATATCTTGCAAATATAGATTACATGTGTAGGAAGAGACCATAATCATATATAGAGCAGCTAATACTTGGAATCCATGGCATGTCACCCCCTCGGTGAGGTTGTCGAGGTATCTACCCCTCAATATGGCAGTACGGGCATGTTACCAACCAACAAGGTGGTCAAGGTATCTACCTCTCAACTTGGTAGTATGGGCATGTCACCCCTCGACAAGGTGGTGAAGGTATCTACTCCTCAACATGGCAGTACAAGCATGTCATCCCTCGACAAGGTGGTCATGATATCTACCCCTCAACATGGTAGTACGGGCATGTCACCTCCTAACAAGGTGTGGTCAACTTGCAACACTATAGATACTCTTCATGAATTAAGTACATAAATATAATCCCGTAATCATCATAAAGTCATTTGACTTATAAACCATGTAATTGACCATCAATAACTCAAGAATCCTTGTCAAGACGTTTTATCAAACAGTTGGCGGGTGTGCAATGCTAGTTCAAAATCATGCACTTCAAGAGTGAAATAATGTGAGGAAACTTAATGTAAATCAACCTACCTACTCATGGTAAAACCCTCATGTAAAATACCTTGAAATTCATCATCAAATCTCATAATAGATCATAGTTTCATAGCCCAAAACATGCATAGTCACAATACATAAACCATCTCATAGTATAAGCTTGAAATAGATAAACATGTTTTTTCGATCAACATCTCATAGAACCCCAACATAATTTATAGTCATAATCCATTATAGATAATACCCATAAGTTATGCAACTTGAAAACATGCAGTTTTCATAAAATAGGAAGGTTGGGCACCTTAGGTGAAAGGATTTAATGGTTGAAACCCACATACCTTTAGATTTGGGTTTTCCTTGATCTAAACTTGAATGAGGCTTGAAGCTTGAATGGAGTTCTTCTGATCCGAAATTATGCTTGAGACACTTGAATTTGGAGAAATATTTGGTTAAGTGTTAGAGAGGGTCTTGAGTGATATAGAGTTGAAAAAAATGGCTAAGTATAGGTGTTTTTAAGCATAAATAGGCATGAGGCTAAGGACCCAATGCCTTATGCCGAAACAGGAAAATTAAGGAAGTGATAACACTACTCCGTGATTGGTCCACGTCCCGGAGCCAACGCGAATGCTCACTGGAATTGAAAATTTGGCAAAATTTTTTTTTGCTACGGGTCCTCTAAAATCAGGATTATACCCATTTCCCACTCAAATTTTCCCCTTGATCAAGAATATGAAGTTGGATTTTCAATATCACGCACAAATTTTGAGAGATATGGAGATTATGATTATGGGCATTTCAGAGGTACATTTCGGGGCATTTTTGGGGCGTTTCAATATCTCTCCCTTGGGAATATTTATCCTCGAATGTTATATAAGAGAAGTAATCATGAAGATTTCATCCCAACGTGAGTGCAACAAATGCATTTAATCATCATTTCAAGAATTTCAACATGAATGCCAAAATCACGATAATTTTGTCAACATAAACATGAATGCATGCAAATGATATATGGGTTGAAACTTAAGATTTGAAATTAGGTAAGGGACTTAAATTAGTACTTTAGGCTTGAGTATAGTGGAAGAGATGTGGATATCGCTTTCTCATGTTCGCCTCGGCTTCTCATGTGGCACTTTCAACTTGTTGGTTCCTCCAAAGGACCTTGAGGGAAGCTACACCTTGTTTCTCAACTACTTCACTTGTTTATCCATAATCTCAACCAGGACATCCTCATAATTCAAATTATCTGCTACAACACCCACAACATCCAAAGGCACTATAGCATTAGGGTCACCCACACACTTTCTCAACATGGAAGACCGGATGAACCATCTCCATCTCCATAAGAAATTCCAACTCATATACGGCCTCACCAATCCTCCTCAAAACTCTATAAGGACCCACAAATCTTCGGCTTAATTTCCCCTTCTTTCTAAATCGAACCACGCCTTTCATAGGTGAGACTTTCAAGTAAACCCAATCACCAACCTTAAACTCAAGATCTCTCCCCCTCACATTAGAATAGGACTTTTATCTACTCTCTCCATAATCAACCACACCTTTTTCAATGCCTCCATGACCAAATCAGGACCTAACAAAGCCATCTGCCCCACTTCAAACCATCCAACTGGGGACCTATAATGCCTACCATAAAGAGCTCCAAAAGGAGCCATACCAATGCTTTAGTGATAGCTACTGTTATAAGTAAACTCAATGAGTGGAAGATGTTCATCCCACCTACCCTTAAACTCTAAAACACAAGCTCTAAGCATATCCTCAAGGGTTTAGATAGTCCTCTCAGCTTTGCCATCCATTTAAGGGTGAACGACTGTGCTAAGGTTTACCTTGGTAACAATACCCCTTTGGGAGGACCTCAAAAAGTGAGAAGTGAATTAAGCACCATGATTCGAAATGCTAAACAAAGGCACCCCATGCAATCTAACCAATTCATTAATATACAATCTGGCATAATCTTTGACACGATAAGTAGTTTTTCCAGATAGGAAGTGAGCCGACTTTGTCATTATATCCACAACAACCAAAATAGAATCAAAATACTTTCTAGTCTTAGGCAAATCAACCACAAAATCCATATTGATTTCCTCCCACTTCCAAGTAGGAATCTCTATATATTGGGCTAGGTCACTCGGCCTTTGATGTTAAACTTTTACTTGTTGGCAATTGTGACATCCGGATATGAACTTGGCAATGTCTCTCTTCATACCACCCCACTAATACACTTCCCTCAAATCTCTATACATCTTTGTAGAACCAGGGTGAATATAATAGGATGAATTATGGGCCTCCTTCAGGATCAATTCTTTCAAAGCATCCACATTTGGGACACACAATCTACCTTGGTACCTATGAAACGACCCCAAAAATTGCCCAAAAATGTTCCTCGAAAGTGCCCGAAATTGTAATTTCCATTTATCTAAAAATTCATTCTTTATTTCAAAAGTACAACTTCATATTCTTAATCAGGGGGTAACATGAGTGGGGAATAGGTCTATCTCGAATTCTAGAGCAACTGTATCAAAATCAAAAAATCGTAAAAATGCGATTTGGGAGGGTCAACTTTAAAAGGGCATATCTCGTAGTACACAAAGAATTGTGTGGACGACGACCTACCAAAATAAATCTATTTCAATTATCTTTCCAAGACACTTAGTTTCACGTCATTCCAAGCTTGGATGAAGAAGTTATACCCATTTTCATAGAACTCATATGTGAAGAAATGCAAATTCTAGTAAGCGACGCGGAGTAGTCTTATTTTGGTCCAATTTTTTTTTTTGACTTTGGTCCAAGACATTCAAGTCTTGGGCCTAAGGGTTCCCATATTTGCAAAAATACCTATACGTAGCCTTATTTAACCCTCATATCATCCTAAACATTCCCCAATGCTCACTCAAACACTTAGACTAGTATTTCTCTCAAGATTCAAGTCCCAATACCCTCATTCGAATCTAAGGATTTCCTTCAAGCTTCAAGTCTCCATTAAAGCCTTCTTCAAGAAATTCTCCAAAGCTAAGGTATGTGAGTTTTAGCTATTGGGTCCTTCGACACATGGTGCCCTAGCCTCCTTTTTACTCAATCTACATGATTTAAAGTTGATTTTACAAATGAGTTTATTAGTATGAACATATCTATGAACTATGTTAAAACTGTGTAAAGTTGTGACTATTTTACTATGTTTTGAGCTATAAATCTTCAATCTATTGTAAGATTTGATGAGGGGTTTTGAGGTACATTTATTTGAAGGTGTTGCAAGGTGTTGATTATGGTTTTACAATGGATTTTCTTGCATGATTTCACCTATAAATTGCATGGTCTTATACTACCATTTAACTCCCGCCAAGTGTTCGATAAAATTTCTGGTTATGGTTTCTTGAGGAATTGAAGGTTCAAAGTATGATATGATATGATTGATATTATGATGATGAAAAGAGCTTATGTATATGATAAAATTTATATAACATATTGCATTAGACCATGCCCAATCCAAGGGGACTAAGAGCCCGAACCTAGATGGGAGTTTACTCATCAACCTAGTGAAGGGTTTGTACTTCTCCACTATGGTGAAGGGGTGGCATCATCACTAACCTAGATGGGGTTTTGTATTCATCAACCTAGTGAAGGGTTTGTACTTCTCTACCGGGGTGATGGGGTGGCATCATCACCAACCTAGTGAAGGGTTTGTACTTCACCACCTAAGTGATGGGGTGGCATCATCACCAACTTGCCAAGGGGTTTGTACTTTGGAAATCTAGCTTGGTCTTTTCTATACATATAATATCCTACATGAGCATGAGTTACTTAAGCATGTTTTACTTATGCATTGATCATGCACTCCATATTGTTATATTATGCCTATTGCCTACTGTTATGCATTTTGATTATGTTGCCTACCTCTTGTTGCATTGTATCCTACATGCTTAGTACATTCAAATGTACTAATGCATACTCTTGCCTACATGATATCACCATGTAGGAACCGGAGCCCAAGTTGATCATCCTCCTCCACGTGGCTAGTCGAAAACATACAAGCTAGTTGGTGACTCCTCCATTCCAGGGACGTTGGTCTATGTTTCTATTATTATGTATTGAGACACTCTTCTTTATTGCTTATGTCGACTATGAGGGTGCCCGGTTGCTTTGTCTTGTCCCGCGCTCTTCTCTAATAGTAGAGGTATTTGTTGGAAATGTTATGTATCTATAATATGAGCCTTGACTCTTTTGTCTCTTGACTATGATGTCATGAAAGCTTTCCCTTAGTCCCTTTGCCCTTATTTCTACTCTTTTATTTCATTTAAATGCTTTTGAAACCAATGATGTGTAATGATAAGTTAAGAGGCTTTTTTGGGGACCCTTTGGGCTCCCCATTCGTCGTGCCACGTCTAGGCCCTATTTTTTGTTGTGAAAAACTTGGTATTAGAGCACTAGGTTTTTAGATCCTCAGAGTCAAACACACCGCGTCAATTAGAGTCTTATTCATGGTTGTGTTGTGCACCACAACTATGAATAGAAGGCTATGAGGCGTTGTAGAAAATATTTTACTTCTTCATGATCTATGTCATGCGATAGAGTTAGGTCCCCCAGGGCTTATTGCTAACCCCCAACTGATACATTTCAGGATATGTCTCATGTTACGCAAGATGGTGATATGTCGAATGCGGAGGTTCATAATGCTCTATGGGTAATGGCAAGTCGGTGACAACATTAGCAACTCAACTCAATCAACAAGTGCATACTCCTGAGACTTCTAGCGGTGAGAGGGGAGGTAGTGAGGCCAAGAGGGCCCGTAATGTGGGTAAGTTCCAAAGGGAGAGGTAAAGGTGGTGTGTGGCCTTATGCTTGGTGCCCAAAATGTGGTAGATGCCATGATGGCCCAAGCTTGAGAGGTACTAATGCTTGTTATGGTTGTGGGGAGATGAGTCATACGAATAAAGGAGTGTCCTCATAAGCGTAAAAAGGGTGAAAGGGGTGACAATGGGGTGATTCATCTTAGATGTCTGAAATGTGGGAGGAGACATGATGGAGCATGTTTGAGGAACACAGATGCATGCTATGGTTGTGGGGAGGTGGACCACAAGATTATTGATTGTCCATATGTTCAAAAAGGATGTAAGAGGGGATGACCTCAAGGACAAGGTGGCCAAGTTGGTGAAGGGATTCAAGGAGGGGATAAAGTACCCAATGCTACTATCGGCATGTTGAGGTTTCTTTTGATTTTTTTGTAGTGTTGTGCATGTTTATTAGACCCGATTTGCCACTATTTCTTCTATATTCTTTTTGGTTTCTAGTGGGGCTTCTTGTGTGCCCAAGTTGTTGTGAGGACCTTGGTGTCTATCCTTTTGCTGAGTATATGGTTGCTAGGAGGTTCGTAAGTGTTGATACGACTTTGTATTGCATTAGGTCTTGCTTTGTGACTTGTTGGAGTTGGTATGGTGTATTTTGATGTCATTATAGGGATGAAATGGTTGCATGCATGTTCTGTCTTCATGGATGGTGGGACCCATAGAGTTAGATCCCGAATCCCTAATGAGCCCCTCTTTGTGTGGGAGGTTGGTAAGTGATAGCAAGGGAGGTATGTACATTTCATCTCTTAAGGTACAATTGATCTCTAAGGGTTTGCATTTGTCATCTTGTGAGAATTGGAGGCATTGAACCTATGTTGTTTTGTTCATAGAATTGTTGTTGGTGATAGATAAGGCCTTGAATTTCCCTTTCCGATATTTTGAAGTTGGGGTAGTGTCTTTTGGATTGACTAGTACACTGGTTATGCCTATGAGTCTCATGAACAAGATCTTCAGTCCCTACTCTAATAGGCTTGTGGTGGTTTTGGTGATGATATGATAGTTCGCTCCCTAATGAGGTGGTGCGTGTGAGTCATTTGAGGGTACTACTAAAAAGTTTAAGGAAGAAGGTTGGATGATATATTGGAGAAATGGGAATTTTGGTTGTAATAGGTTGCCTTCCTAGGTCATGCGGTGCCTGATGATGGCATTAAGGTGGACCCTAGTAAGAAGAAGGTAATTAGATATTAGACTATACCTTGACTCCCTTGAGTGTTAGGATCTTCTTGGGCTTAACGGGCTATTACCGGAGGTTGTGAATAGGTTATCTTCTATTGCCTCTCTTGTGACTTAGTTGACATTAAGTAAGCCCAATGTTGTGACCGACGTTTTGAGTAGGGTGATTTGATAAGTCCGAGAGTTGTTATCCCTTGTGTGATTCGTTTGTGCTAATAGGATTCATGTGTGTGTCCTGGATGGTTGCATGAGTCTATTGTGGCTTGTAGGGGTCTATAAGGGTTTCCCTATGTTATCGTTGCATTGAGTCTTGTCTTGTGAACTTGGTTGGACTTAGCTTGATGGGTTAGAGGTCTTTGGTAGTTTGGGCTACTTGCATAGAATGCTTCCAATGAGTATGGAACTCGTAAGGTTGTAATATGATGGTTAAAGATTGTCAATCTATTTGGTCAACTACAATAGGTTAGTCACTTCTCTAAGGTTGATTTGACGTTCAGGTTTTTTTCTCAAGTGTGGAGGAGGGTAGGTGATACCCCTAAGTGTCCTTTTGAACTAGGAATGATCATTGTGAATATTGGTGGAGTTGTTTGGTTGGCTAATGCACCAGTAGTGTTTGTGAGTTTCTTGAATAGTGTCTTAAAACCCTACCATGATATGTTGTGGTGGTCTCTAGTGATAAGGTATTGATTTGTTTAGAGCTTGTGAATCATTTGGGCGTAGTTTTTCAAGTCTTGGTGCATGAGAGATTGTTTGCAAAATATGATAGGTGTGCATTTGGATAGCAAGAAGGTGGTTAGAATTCTTTAAGGATTATGAAATGAATGTGCATTATTTTTCCCCTGTAAGGCTAATATTGCTGTCGGTGCTCTAGGTAGCCTAGCATGTGTTGTTAATAGTGGCAAGGAGGAGACTAGTAGGGTCCATTGGTTGGTAAGATTAGAAGTTAGATTGAGGGAAGTTGAGCATGGTGGTGTAGCATTCTTGATGGTTCCATATCTACTTTGGTTAAGAGTCTAGATTAAGCAAGGCCTTGATTCCACCTTATTAGAGTTGGAAGTTTTAGGTGGAAAGATGGTAGAGTGGAGGTAGTCTCCCAAGGGATGATGGTAGTTCATGGTGGCAAGTGGAATAGGTGTGGTTAAGGTTGAAAAATGAGTTATGGTTGTGAGTCCTTATAGGATGAAGAGAGAAGTTGGTAAGGTTGCATAAGTTTGGGGATTGCCTATCGATAGGGGTTTGGTTAGTCCGGTTCTTCATGCTTCTAGGTTGATGGGACGTATTGGTGACTCTTGTGCTTTATCCGTCTTTGAGATTGTGGGTGATGTAGAGGACAAGTTGGCTTAGGGGAAGGTCCCGGTGGAGGTGTTGGATGGATGAGTTGACAGGTTGATTGATGAGGAAGTAGTGTTCATTAAGGCGCTATTTTGGGTCGTGACAAACTTGGTATCAAGCCAAGGGTGTCTCCAAGGAGGTCGAAGCGGTCTTATGAGAGCGATATTCGTACCTCATTCACTCTATTCAAGCCTAAGATAGCAACTAAGGCCTTCATGTGATTCCAAGTCCAATGTTTCAGCCCCTATGTCATTCATATGCATTCATGTTTAAGTTGGCAAGTTTATGATGATTTTACACTTATGTTGA
>JAPFFP010069784.1:0-24608 GCA_026153255.1 Solanum medicagineum
ATGAATCTAAGATCTATTGTGAGATTTGATGAAGGGTTTTGATGTATATTGCTTGAGGGTGTTACCAAGTATCTATTAACGGTTTTACATTAGACTTTCTAACATGATAACATTTTTGAATTGCATGGTTTTACACTAGCTACACACCCACCAAGTGTTTGACAAAATGTCCGAATTAGGATTTCTTGACGAATTGAAGGTCTAATGCATATCTTACGAGTTGAATAACTATATGATGATGAAATGAATGTATGAATGTGGTATTCTCTTATATGGTGTTGTGAGTTGACAAAGCCTAGTCCGGGGGGTTACAGGCCTGGGTAACCATATTGAGGGGTTGGTACCTCATTAACCACATCGAGGGGTTTGTATCTTGACCCCTAGCTAGAGAGGTTGTAGGCCCGGGTAGCCATATTGAGGGGTTGGTACCTAATTAATGATTTTGACGGGTTTGTACCTCATTCACCTCTCCAAGGAGGTGGTAGGCCTTGGATATTCTATATTGATGCTCACTTGCTACACCTATATTATGTTCCATATAAGCATGGCTTTACTTTAAGCATCATTCATACATGGCATCTTGTTACTATGCTATCTATTGAGTATTATTATGTATTTTGCCTATGATGTCTGTCTATTGTTGCATTGTATCCTACATACTTAGTACATTCAAATGTACTAACGCATACTCTATGCCTATAGGATGTCACCATGTAAGAACCGAAGAACCGCTTAATCATCATCTCCCTCCACGTGGCTAGTACGATTGTCTCTCAAGTTTGATGGTGAGTCATCCATTCTGGGGACATTTCTTATGACTCTTGTTATGTACTAAGATTATCTTACTTTTGTTTATGTATTGACTATTAGGGTGAGCCTAGTGACTTGTCGTGTGCCCCACTCTTATCTATGTAGTAAAGGTGTTGTTGGACATGTTATGTATCTATACTATGAGCCTTGACCCTCTTGTTCTTGATTTCTATGATGTGGAAGTGTTCCCTTAGCTCCGGTTGTCCCAATTTATTCTCAGTTGATGCTTGTTCTATTATTTCCATGACCAAGGATGTGTAATGATGTTCTAAGAGGCTTGTTCGGGGTCCCTTCGGGTTCTTTTTGCGCCGTGTCATGTCTAGGAGCTAGGCTTGGATCATGACAATAATAGTGCTTAAATCACTTTAATAAGATTAATTAGATACAACTCATACCTCAATTAAATCAAAGCAACACTAATTTCAAAGACCCATATTCAAAGTGAGTTTGACATTAATAAATCAAGGAGTAAAAGGTGTTAGGGGTCTTCATGGTTGAAAGAGGCCATGAATTAATCCACATACCTTAGATAACTTAGAAGAATTAAGAAGAAATTGATTGGAGAAGAAGGCCCTTCCTTAAGCTTCAAGTTCAATCTCCAATGGCACACTTGAGAGGAGTTCTTAGAAGAGAGAATTTGAATATTCTAACTGCATTGAATGAATTTGAATAAGAATGAAAGAGTATAGGTGTTTTTAGGGGTCTAGGATAGGTTAGAAAGTCACAAACGACCCTTAGGAATCACTAAAATTATGTAAAGCAATTAATGAAACAAGCACTAAAAAGCTCCAAGGGTCCCATGGATGAGCACCTCGGACCGTATAAGGGTCCGTGGTAAGTGTCATCAGACACTTAGGCAATTTTCAGACAAGGTTCTTTCCACTAATAGCTTCCCAATTCATACAAAGCTTCTCAGTCTGTACAAACTACTGCACAAAGGTCTAAGTTCTGAGACGGTGATTTGATACATAGAAAATTTCTGGACTAACACTATCACAAGACCCCAACGCAAGCTATGGTAGGTTGCAAGGATCGTAAAAGGGTCTTGGTGGGTGCCTAAGCCATACAGTATGTCATGACCTAGACATAGGTTCTAGGAGTGACATGGTGAATGGGAAACCTAGAGTGCCTAAGCAAGCATCAAAGTATCCATATTCACATCATTGGTTTGGAAGCATATAAAGAGATAGTAATAACATATATCTAAGGGATGAGGCAATATGACTCACGCTATGTGGATAACATAGGGATAGAATTTGCATGGATTCACATAACACATAGCACATAAGAACTAAGGGGCAGGTAAGTATAACTCACTCTGTGGGGGAGAAACGGACTTAGTATCTTCCACATTTCTATATCATAACATAAGTCCATATCATAAATTCCACAATCAAAAGATAGCCACAACCATAATCTCTAAATAGCATATCATAGCATATATCCGCATAAGAGTTTATAAGATGTCAAATGATGCCTCTAGTCATAGAATAGGATAATATCTGACATGTCTTAGGCTCACCCTCAAAGTAAATATAACATAAGCGAAAATAAAATAAGGTAGATAGATGGTGGCCTGTCCTTGCAAGATAGGACTCACCACAAGAACTTTCAAAAACTCCGAACTAGCCATCAAAAGGTGGATGGATATAGTGTCTGGTCCCTACATTGTTAGATCATGTAGGGAAAAGTATGTGTTAGTACGTTTGAATGCACTAAGTATGTGGGCATGCAATGTATCTGAACTTATTAAACCTGCATTTTATGTTAGATGAAAAGGGCACATATATAGATAAGAGTATATAACAAAAGAAGAATAGTATAACAGTATGCCATAAAATCTATGATTCATGAAATGCCATAACACTTCCACATATAGAGAGGATGTGACTATAACCGGCATCTCAAATCCATGCAAGCTATTACATGAATTTTTCCGATGAAAGCCTTTCATCGGGTGAGAGAACATTACTTGCAAAAGGTGATCTATATTACATCTTATGACCCGATCATTTCAGTATGATGGCCACCTTCTTTACGACCCATTCATTTCAAAAAGATTTCCATATCATATCATATCATATAATACTGCAACCTTACCTTATGAACTGGTCATTCTGGTAGATGGTTACCATATACCTAAGCTGGTACATAGTTCAAGGGAAAGGAATAGGAACCTTGGGATAGCCCTGATGCTTCCAATCTCATTCGGTGCTAAGTCATCATCCTACAAGAATACATATACATATACATGCTTTTAAAAGAGGCACAAATCATTTCAATGCATAATTTGGCTTAAACACTAAACATTCATCATAACCATTCATACTTGCTCTCAAAAGCCAAGTCATCCTTTGAATCATACTTTTCATGCGTAGGAATAGCTTATTCACATAAATCAAGATGGTGTAATCACCCAAAATGCTCAAAGAGCCATACCATAGACAATTATGTGATCAAATTCTTGTCATAACCATATGTGAGCTTAACTCACCAAATAATAAACATATGTGAGCTTAACCCACCAAATCATTTCATTAAAAACCATATGTGAGCTTAACCCACTGAATCATTTTCATCAAAAACCAACGCTCATGTATGCATGTGACATGAATGATATGAGGCTAGCAATGGGCAATAGAGATTCAATCTTAAATCAACAATACAATGTGAAATTCAAGTAAATCCACATTAAATCACAATTTAGATTACCCATGCTTAAATCAAACTTAAAAGTGACAATGCATATTCAAATCATCATATTATTCATGCAATTCAACATATTAGGGCTCAAATCTCTTAAAAATCGATAATTAAAATGTATTCCATATCTCAATTGAATCAAATATTAAATAATTTTACAAACCAAGAATTAAAGGGACCATGAATCAATCCCACATACCTTAGCTAACCAAGAAGAGACAAGAAGAATTTGATGAAGAAGAGAGCCTTTTCTTAATCCCCCAAGCTAATCCTTCACTAGTTCACTTGAAAGGAGTTCCTGTGAGAGAGCTTGAATAAATTCTAAGTGTCAAATTGAATTTGAAGAGAGAAGAAGAGTATAAGTCATTTGAAAGTCTGAGGATAGAATAGAGAGTCACAAATAACTCTTAGATGTAGCCACAATGAAAAGAATGTCATTAATTAAAGGAAAGTCAGAATGTTGCCAGGGGTCCTATATAGAGGGATCACAGACCATCTAGAGGCACACAATCCATGTGGCTTTTTGTGAAGCTTCACATAGACAAACTTTCCTGATGAAATTCAGAGATAGTGATTCCACACTTATAAAATTTTCACACCAACACCTATACTGAGGGCCATATGACCTGTAAAGAGTCATACGTACCGTATTAGGTTCATGTGTGAAGTGCTTTGGCCAAACTGTGATTTTCAAGGCCAAGACTACTCACACAAGCCACCACATGGCTAATAAAGTGTCACACAGATCATGTGGGGTTCATGTGGTGCAAGTCTTAGTCTTGAACTCCAAATTAAGGCCAAGACTCTACACATAAGTCCAAGGGCCAGCTCATAGCTCCTCCACATGACCCGTGGTTAGTCGCATGACCCATGGAGTTGTCCATAAGGTGTCACCTTGGTAAAACTTTTTGATGCCAAATTCCAAGCACTATTAAGGCCATAAAAAGTATGGGTCCTTACATGATCTCCCCTTTGGGAACATTCATCCTCTAATATGCTAGAACAAGGCTTGACTTGAATATGAAGCATTCAAACACAAGACGCAATTCATATTTCATCACTTGAATATCATAGTCATTAAAACTCATACCAAGGCATCTTTAAATCATTCGAAACATCTTTAGATCATTTTATGCACATGTATGCATGTTATGTTATGAAACACAAGAGTGAAATAATTAGGACCACTTGGAATAGAAAGAAATAAATACCTTAGGCTTGAGTAGATTGGAAAAGATAGGATACTATTTCATCATGTCAAACTCTTCCTCCCATGTAGCACTTGATGTATTTTCAAAATAAAGCACTTTTGATGCGTAAAACATAGAATTTTCTGTGTTCTCAATGTATTGTTAGTTGGTTTTATGAGTTTTTGTGTTGTATTTGCAAGATTCCAGGGTTGGCCTTGATTTTTGGAACAAATGCAGAAGTTTTTTATTTTTGATATAGTACGAGACTGTTTACGGGCCGTAGACCATTCTACGTGTCGTGGAGTAGTTTCTTGAACAAATAATGAGGGGCTAATTTTTTGAAGTTGGTTGCACAAACATGCAAACAAGTTGTGGAATGATGTATAAGACGTAGGCTATGATTCGTGCCCTAAGGATCAAAGATTGGGACTTTCTTAAGATTCATCAGATGAAACCCCCTACAGGTCATAAACCACTTTACGGGTCGGTGAGGGGGTGTCTTGGACTTAACGTCCAAATTTCTAGCAGCTTTGTACAAGACCCCAACTACGAGTCATGGAATACAAAATGTCCTGTATACCAGTTCGTGAGGGGTGCAGACCAAGCTATCTTATTTTGTTTAGAACATGTATTTTAAATATTATAAATAGGTTTCAGGTTATTTTTCAGGAGGTTTTCGCATAGTGCACAGAAAAGTCAATAATTAGAGATAGAAAACAGTGAGATTAGATTGGGGAGCATTGAGAATACTTGTACATTGATTTGATTTTTAATCTTGTGATTCTCTTTGAATGTTAGACTCGATTATTCTTAATTCTATTGTGTAAGTGCTCTATTATGTTGTTTCAATTCATAAGTCTTGAATCTACAAAAAGTATGAGTAGCTAAATCCACAACTAGGAATATGGGAACCATGAAGAACTAGAAAAGTAAAATCGGATAATTCATAATCCTTGGAAAGTGTGCATGCATGTATTAATTAACTCTCTTTGTTTTACATATTTTCTAGTGGTGTCCTACATCAAAACCCACCTAGTGTTACTAACTAGGCCAACGTAGTAATGAATAGGAAAAGAGATTAATTAATAGGATTCAATTGATGTGATCTCGTTTCATCAACCGAACTGGGCCAAGGGAGGTTGTACTGGGACTAATAGGTAAGATTTATTAATCCACATTATAGAGATGGGTCAAGTCACAAAGTGAAATTAACTCTCACCTTTGACCAAAGGGCTTGTGAACTTAACCTACCATCTTGCATGCTACACACTAGAAAATAATTAAGTTATCCAGTGATACTATCTTAGGGGGAACACAATACCCTAGTTTCTCTCCATATTGATTTCACTTTTATTTTGGTTAGTTTTACTTCTCCGTTGGTTATTGAAAACCCGTCTTTAGGAATTAAGTCGATTAACTACTCAAATTATGGTAATTGAATTCTTTTGAGTCTACGTATTCCCTTGGGTTCAACCCTATCCTTTGTTAGGTTCTATTTCTTGACAATGACTACTTTATCCTCAAAAAGGAGGTCTAACTTAGGCGACTCAATATTTTGGTGACTTTGTCGGGGAAAATGGATAGACTTAGTTAATTCATAGTGATTTGGGTGTTAATTCTTATTTCCAACATTTTATGTTTTTTTGTTATTTTTGTTTTCTTTGCGGGGTGTAAGTGTAGTATATGCCCAATACACGAAGTCGAGGCATACCCTTGACTCCATTTGAGCAAGAGATCTGCAAAATATTGAGAAGAATGGCCTAAGATAATACCAACAATGCGACCAATGCAACTCTGAATTGGAACAAGAACGAAAATGCTGATCATGAGAACCCATCTCCTATTTAGGACATTTCTCCACGACCACAGGATCTTAATCCCCATGCTGATCAGTAGAATTAATACAGGATAAATCCTATGGCAGTGGAGGTGACTGGAGCTATTGTGTTTCTACTCTACTGGCTGACACAATGTTAACAGTCTCGAGTAGGTTGATTCAGATACTACTGAACTGTAGGCTATTTATGGGCTCACCATAGGAGGATCCTCATAGTCACCTACATAATGTTGCATTCGTCTTCAAGAATTTGATGGGAACACAGAATCCGTCTATGGATGCTGTGGGACTTTCTGTCTTCCCATTGTTTCATACTGGCAATACAACATTATGTCTATCTGAGCTCCCATAAAGTTCAATCACCAGTTGAAAAGATTTGTAGAAGGCCCTTTTGAGAGGTAGTTCCTATGATCAAAGAAGCTCAGTTGAAAGACCAGATCAATAACTTTGAGCAACTTCCTAGTGATTCGATCAGTACTACTTGGGAGCGGTTCACCAAATGCTTGAGGAGTATCCTTGACCATAAGATAGTTGATGGTGCCTTGGTGGAGATCTTCTATCATGCATTTGATGAGAATAGTCAGGCTTGTACTGACACTATCATGGGGTATATGTTCTTAAATCAGCCATTTTTAAGGATAGAAGAATAGATGGAGAGAGTGGTCAAGATTAATCATGCATGGGGGGAGAGAGACGGAGAATCTACCAAAAGTTCATGTATTGTTAGCGTTGGTTCGTAGCAAGCAAAGATCAATGAAGAAATTATTCCAGAGCTCTCTCGAATTAGCACAGGTAAGAAGGTAATAATGAAGCAGAACCAGGAGCGAGTCAATACAGCAGTTCATCAACGTCCACGTGCACCCATGTGATAAGCCTTATTATGAGGTAGACACTTGTTTTGTTGCTGATCAGACAGGAGGCGAGGGGAGGGGGGTGTTTTCAGACCAATGACCCGAGGCTCCAATTAGGACTATTGGCACCAAGGTTAAGAAAACCAAGTCTGAACATCAAAGAGATGGAGCCTTCAGGGACAACCGCGGAGGGCATTATGATTGGAACAGGGGTCCCTAGAGAGATGTAGATTGGGGTCATAGAGATGGCTTCAAAAATGGTCCTTATGTGCCACCACATAACCGTGACATAGGTGCAAGTAGCTTAAGAATTAAGAAGATGTTTGATCGCCTGTTGATGAAAGGTAAGACATAGGATAAGACTACGAGGGGATGAAATCTGAGATTTCTAGCATCAATCAAAATTGAGTCTCATTCTGTGGCCATCAAACAGGTTAAACAACAGTTTGGTCAAGTGTCGACTCAACTTAATCAACGTCAAAAGGGTATACTACCTAGCTACACAGTTCAGAATGATAAAAATGAAGGGAAGTGTATAGAGATTACTACTTGGGGTAGAAAGAGAACCATTGATCCTCCCATGCCAGCTTATGAGGATGATGTTTGAGAGGAGATAGTTGCGGCCAAGGATACAGATATAGGAGATGATCATGACAAGGATAGGGTAAGTGAAGCTGCTGATGCACCATGACAGTTAAAGACCATTCCTAGGCCTCCTCCTCCCTTCCCTCAAAAAATAAAAAATATGGAGGAGGAAGGTAAGTTCAATCACTTTCTCAACATGCTGAAATAACTCTCCATCAACATCCCTCTCATTGAGGCATTGGAGAAGATTCCAGGGTATACAAAGTATATGAAGGACCTGGTTACTAAAAAGCACGCTATGAGTTAGGAGCTCTCTCAAGAGCTTTAGCATTGCAGTGCTATTACTTTGAGGTCCTTGGTTCAGAAGTGAGAAGATCCCGGTGCTTTCACCATATCTTGCACCATTGGAGATCTAGAGTTTGCAAGGGCACTATGTGATCTAGTTGCCATCATTAGTCAGATGCCCCTTGCGGTCTTAAAGAATCTAGGATTGGGAGCCCCTAATTCGATGAGCATGCGACTCTTGATAGTTGATCGCATGGTGAAGAAGCCTGTCGGGATACTATATGATGTGCTGGTCAAAGTTGAGAAGTAAATATTCCCTGCATACTTTGTGATCCGAGACTGCGAGGTTGATTTTGAAGTCCCTAACATATTGGGGAGACCCTTCTTAGCCATTGCACGCACTTTGGTGGATATGGAAAAGGGCCAACTCGAGTTTAGATTTGGGAAATATGAGGTCATCTTCAATATCTATCAGAAAGAAAAGAAAGAAAATGACTTGAAAGAGGTCTCTGTTATTAAGACTATTGAGGATGCAAACCACAAGTACCAATTGAGGTGAGATTAATTGTTGACACCTTGGAAGCAGTGCTGATGAACTTTGACAAGGATTGAATCCTAGATTATGAGGAGACAATAAATGCTCTAGGGGTTTCTTATAGTCCTAGACATCAAACCAAGATGGTGTTGGACTTGCAGAATTGGGAGTCACCACCTACAAAGCCATCCATAGAACAACCACTGATATTAGAGTTAAAGGCACTTCCAGCACATCTGAGATATGCATTTTTGGGAGCCAAAAACACTTTTCCAGTTATAGTTGCTGCATATTTGAATGATGTGCAGGTGAGTGCCCTTGTTATAGTGCTTAAACAGTTTAAGAAGGCCATTGGATGGACGACGACAGATATCATTAGTATCCCTCCCAAGATAAGTCCACACAAAATCCAATTGGTTAAGAACTACAAGACAAGTATTGAGCAACAAAGGTGTCTGAACCCCCCTATGCAAGAGGTTATACATAAAGACGTCATCAAATGGTTAGATGTAGGAGTGATTTATCTGATTGCTGATAGTGAATGAGTGGTCCCAGTTCAGTGTGTTTTAAAGAAATATGGTATCACAGTGGTACAAAATGCCAATAATGAGTTGATCCCGATGCGGCTAGTAACTAGATGAAGGGTGTGCATGGATTACAAGAAACTCAATACATCAACTGAAAATGATCACTTCCCTATGCCATTCATGGACCAGATGTTGGATCGACTAGCTGGAAAGGGTTGGTATTTCTTCCTTAATAGATATTCAATCTATAATCAACTCACAATTGCTCTAGAGGATCAGGAGGAGAAGATGATATTTACATGATCATATTGCACCTTCACATTCAAGAGGATGCTATTCAAATTGTATAACGCCCTAGTGACATTCCATAGAAGCATGACGTCCATCTTCTCATATATGGTGGATGACACTATTGAAGTCTTCATGGATGACTTTAGTGTGGTTGGAGACTCATTTGAGGACTGCTTGACGCACTTGCATGCTGTGTTACGAAGAGTGGAGGAAAGCCACTTGGTGCTAATTGGGAAAAGTGTTACTTTCTGGTGAATGAGGGCATTGTGTTGGGCTCAGGATATCCAGTAAAGGGATTGAGGTCCATAGAGATAAAGTAGAGGTGATCGAGAATCTTCCCCCACCCATCTCAGGTAAGGGTGTAAGGAGCTTCCTGGGAATGTAGGATTTTACCAGATGTTCATCAAAGGATTCTCTAAAGTATCACATCCATTATGGAAGTTGCTGGAGAAGGATGCTAAGTTTGTGTACAAGGAAGCATGCCTCAAAGCCTTTGAACAATTGAAGGAAAGGTTGATTTTAACCCCAATCATTGTAGCTCAAGACTGGTCCAAGCCCTTTACAATCATGTGTGATGCAAGTGGGGTTGCACTAGGTGTAGTATTGGGACAGTACCAAGAGAAGATACTATATCCCACATACTATACTAGCAAAGCCCTAAATGCGGCCCAAAAAATTACACGGTCACTGAGCAGGAACTACCCGCAGTCATATTTGTGTTCAAGAAATTTAGGTCATATCTATTAGAGGCCAAAGTGGTGGTGCACACTGATGTACTGTCAAAATAAACACATTTGATGCCTAAATAAGGGATTTTGTGAGCATTTAATGTGACTTATAACAATCAAGTCCAAAATGCAAAGTGCCTGATAGGAAACCCCGATGATGATTGTAGGTTACCCTACGAGTCGTACCTGTGAGATGTACCTCCTGTGAGATGTACCTGTTGCCACTGTCTTTTCTATATAATTTTTAAGATTAAGTTTGTAAATACTATAAATACATTATCTTAGGGTTTATTTTGAAAGAGAATCCAGACTTGAGACATTGAATATTCTCTCTCGACTATTTTAGGGTTTTAGTGTAGATTCTCATTTTCTATTGGAAAACCCACTTTTGGGGAGTGCAAATCTTAAATTGTATTTACTCTCCATCTATCAAGGTTGTGGTTTGCAACTTGTGGTGTTATTTATTTTCATAGCTTTGTGTAAAATTCTCAACTACATTTGGTGCTTGCATTCTTTTTTATTTTGTCTTAGTCATGAGTAGCTAAGCATCCACAACCTGGGGTTGTGGGAACCATGGGTAGTTGACTTGAGATAACATTGATTAATTGCATTTCTACGATTGGGATTTTGTATGTATTGTTTATTTCCCTTCATTTTGATTGTTGTTTGGTAGTGGCTAGCACCAAACCCCACCTACTATAATGATCCTGACCAAGGTAGTGATGAATGAGAAAAGGGAAGTAAATGACAGGATTCGATTGATGCGTTCTCGTCTAATCAACCAAACCTGACCAAGGGGAGGTTGATTGGAATAATGGGTAATGATTAGTTGGCACGCGATGGTTGGCGACCACCCACCATGGTGAAATTTGACCTTCACCTTCACAAGAAGGTTGGAAGAACCTAAGTTACTGTCCTGAATGCAGATTCCCAATTATAGTCATGTTGTCTAGAATAATCGAGTCAACGAACCATGGGGAGCACATTTCCCAAGTTGTCCCAAAATTTAAGTACTCCTCTGCGTAATAGTATAATGTTTATTTTTAATTTTGTTTTTATTAATCACAAACCCCCTCCCCACCCCCCACCCCCATTTAGAGATTTTAGTCATAAATACTCGAAATGATTTATAGTGAATTCTTGTAGGCAAGCCCAGCATTCCAGATAGATTCGACCCTAACCTTTGGTTAGATTAGTTGTTGACAGTGACCGCTTTCTTATTGAAGCGTGAACATCATCAAAAATTATGGCATCGTTGTCGGGGAATATGACTAGGTTTTGACTTGATTTCACTATTAGTTAGTTCAAGTGTTAATTTCTAGACTCTCTTGTTTTTTACTTTTATTTTTATTTTTGTTTGATTCTACTTGCAGGGCATACTAGTTCCTATGCCCAACATAAGGAGCCAAGGCAACCCCTTAGCTTCGATCAATTTGGGGATCCATCGACTCTTTAGAAAAATGACTCAGGTGAATTAGGATATCGCAGTTGAGGAAGAAATGAATGTGGATGATGATATGGGAAGAGAAGAGAATCCACCCTAGAGGGATGATAGGCCACAACTTTGGGATTTCAAGGAGAACACTTATGGTTGGAACGATATCTTGAACCCTATGGACATGGATGTTACTGGTGCTATAGTGTACCCTTCATTACCGGTAGATGCTAAGTTCTCAGTGTCAAGTTGGTTACTTCAAATGATCCAAAACCGTGGGTTGTTCATAGGGCTACCTTCAGAGGATCCCCATCGTCATCTCCATAATGTTGTTTTTGTCTGCAAGAGTTTCATGGGGATACAAAATCTTTCTCTTGATACCATTGGTTTGTGGGTGTCTCCATTGTCACTAACTGGTAATGGAACTGTGTGGTTATCTGAGCTTGCTCCGGGTATAATAACAAGTTGGGTAGAGCTTCAGAGAGTGTTTCTAGAAAGATATTTCCCAAGATTAAAGAAACTAAAGCTCAAAGATCAAATAAATAATTTTGAGCAATTGTCGGGCGACTCTATCAGTAGTACATGGGAGAGATTCACGAATGCTTGAGGATGGTCCCTGATCATAAGATTGTTGATGATGCCTTGGTTGAGATTTTCTATCGGGCGCTTGACGATAATAGTCAAGCTTGTGCTACACAATTATGGGAGGCATGTTTCTTGACCAACCTTTTGCATTGATAGCCGCTAGGATGGAGCAAGTGGTTAAAACCAATAGAGCATGGGGTCAAAGAGAGCGAGGTGCAACGAAGACTTCTTGTGCGGGCAACACCAACAATGAGCAAGCAAAGGTCAATGAGGAAATCATGGAGCAACTTGCACAACTTCGCACAAGCATGGACTTGGTCTTAAAGCAAAACCAAGAAAGTGTTCAGGCGGTGACCCACCAACCTTCCAAGATGCCCATGTATGAAGATCCATTCTTTGATGAGGATGCTTGCTTCGTGACCAACCAAACGGCGGGTTTCCAAAACAACCCCTAAGGGTCCAATTCGGACTATTAGAGGCAAGGTTCCAGGAATCAAGGTCGGAACTACAACCCTGATGGTGCATATAGAGACAACCGGGGTGGCTATTATGAAAGGGAGGGTATGTCGGATACTGAATGGGGAAGAAAAGATGGATATAGGAATGCTCCTTATGTGACACCTCACAACCGTGATGCCGGTTCAAGTAACTCTAGGATTGAAGAGATGTTTGACAAATTATTGAAGAGAGCCAATCACCAAGAGGAGACCTTAAAGGGGATGAAAATAGATATTTCGGGCATTAACCATAATATACACTCTATGGCAATTATGCAGTTGGATCAATAGTTTGGCCAAGTTTCTTCACAATTGAACCAACGCCTAAAGGGCACCTTACCAAGCAACATGGTTCAAAATCCTAAAAATGAAGAGCATTGTATGGTAGTCATGACTCAGTGTGGCAAAAGCATTATTGATCCCTCTATGCCAATGGTTGAGGATGAAGCTTATGAGAGGGTCATTGACATCAAGTTGAGATTGAGGGAGAAAGTCCAAAGAGTAATGCAGTGGACAGCCAAGAAGATGGAGAGCAAGAGAAAGTCAAGGTGATCCCAAAACCACCTCCTCCAATCCCTCAAAGACTTAAAAAAAGATAGAGGAAGATGGCAAATTCAAGCATTTCCTTTCAATGTTAAAACAATTGTCCATCAATACTCCCCTCTTAGAGTCTTTGGAGAAGATGCCCTGGTATGCCAAGTATATGAACGATTTGGTGACAAAGAAATGCACTTTAAGCCAAGAGCTTTCACAAGAGCTCCAACAATATAGTGCGATCATGACCAAATTCCTTGTTTAAAAATGAGAGGACCTTGGTGCATTCACCATCCCTTGCACCATTGGTGATGTACAATTTGTAAGAGCATTGTGTGACCTCAGACCAAGTATCAATTTAATGCCTCTTGCCGTGTTCAAAAAGCTTGGTCTTGGTACTCCCACTCCGAAGAGAATGAGATTGCTCATGGCGGATCGAACTATCAAAAAACTGGAAGGAATACTTCTTGATTTGCTTGTAAAGTTTGACAAATTCATTTTTCCCACAGACTTTATGAACCTTGACTATGAAGTTGATTTTGAGGTGCACATTATATTGGGAAAACCATTTCTAGCCACTGGAAGAGCCTTAGTAGATATGTATTTGGCTCAGCTTCTGTTTAGGGTCAATGATGCTGATGTCGTGTTTGACATCCGCTAATCAATGAAACACCCAGATGAGATTAAGAGTGACATGTGGGCCCTGGATGATTGTTGATGATAGATGACGACTATTTCGAGCCACGATGTTAAACAAGGCGCTTCTTGGGAGGCAACCAAAGTATCTTTGATAATTTTTGGTTTATTTTAAGTAGTAATATGTTGTTAATTTTAAATTTTGAAGACATTGATTCAATTGTGATGTTTTGAAGATTGTTGTGTTTTGAGACTTGATCCGCAGGTGGAAGTTAAGAACTGAAGGTGTGAGAAAATGGTAGTTGGAGTAGCCTCTATGAGTAGGCCTATGAATTGTAGTCTCCACTACAACTCATAGTCATGCCTTGTAGAGTGAAACAGTGACTATTGAAAGTTAGCACATACACTATGAGCTAACCTTACGATTCGTAGGATCCTCTACGAGTCGTAAGTAGGGTTCGTAGTGCTCAGGTATAAATTTTTTTTTCTATGTGGAGGCCTGCTATGAGACAAGAACCTACGAGCCATAGTAATCACCAGGATTCATAGTCGTGGTCTCTTAGCCCTGATCTGCATTATTTTTAATGTTTTCCTGGTTTAGTATAAAAGGGGTAAAAATAAATTTTGACCCCGAATTTCATTTTCCTTGCCCTAAATTAATCAAAAATCCCCAAACCCTTGCTCGTAATCGCTGTCCTGACCAAAATCCCGGTTACCCACATCATTTTTCGGTGAAGATTCCGACGAGGCCACTGTTCCCTAGGTATTGGCATCATTTTTCCCCATCAATTCATTTGTATAGATTATTCACTCAATTGGTATGTGTCGTGGTTATTTTTAGTGCATTTGTGTGATGAATTCCATGCTTGGAAAATGATTTTTTGCTAAATGAAGTCATGATACTCGTATCTATGTAATGATATCTATGCATAAGCATAGGGTTAGGGTTTGGATTGTCTTGAACTTGCCAGTTAAATTGGGAACTTGTAAATGCTATTGTTGGGTAGTTTTAGGTTGACATGTTGATCATGTGAGTTCAATGCATTATTGTATGTAATTACTACACAAAATGGTGTCGGAGTTGAGATTCGGGACTTTGGGTAGGCGTTCTACTATATCGTTCATTTCAGACATGCTTTAAATTGAATTGAATCGCCATTGAGTATTGTGTGTTGATGAAGAATGTGAGTTTGAGGATGAATTGCTCATAGGCTCAACTCCAATGAGATTTAGGAGTGTGTTTGATTCTTGTTAGGGTAATGATTTTGCGTTGGCATTTGCATCTTGGGTCAAAATGAGTGTGATTGGAATGAAGTGTTGTTCTAATGTTTCCTATGAGTTACATGTATTTTAATTTATTGTTTGTTCTTGTGGGAATATTGCAGGCACTATAGGTGCCTACTGTCTTCCCTTACTAGGCCTCCCTACGACTCGTAAGTTCTTCTACGAGTTGTAGTGGTCCATCGTAGTGAGCACCAATCACCTGTGGTTCCTTCACATTTCTCATACGGGTCCCACTTATAACTCATAGCATCTAATACGACTTATAGTGAGGGTCTTATAAGCCTGACTTAGGTTTTAGAACTGCCTCTGGGATGAGGTATGAGTTATGAATATGACTCATAGACCACCCTACGAGTCATAACTACACCTCGTATCTAATTCGAGATTGCATTTTTCTCAGAAGCCTTGATACTATGAGGCTAGAATATGACTTGTAGGACACCCTACAAGTCGTACCTGCACCTCGTAGCTGCAGACCTACAACTATATCAATGATTTTTCTTTTGATTTCAATGTTTAAATATTTCTATTTCTGGTCCTTTGTTATGTGATCACTGCTTAATCAAGCATTTTGAGGAGGGGTGACAAAGATGAGTCTGATAGTGGCTAACCACAAATGACTCCCACGCACACTGATACAGAACTAGAGGAGGGCTCATAGGCTCCGCAGGAGGAAGTACAATCACAGCCCCGACCGACCCTATATGGTGCGTTGCAGGACTGAAACAGATCTATGACAAGGGGTTAGAGCCAAAGGGCAGGGCAATCTGGTTAGACAATTCCACGAGGAGTCTAGGCTGAATGTCTCCGATTTGGATAGGGTACCGGGGTTAAATGCTGAGATAGATAGACACAGACTATGATGGACTACATAGAAGTTGGGCAGGTACGCCCCTTACTTGGTCCATGAGTTTTATGCTTCCTACCTTGCCACCCTTCTCCGAGGCCTGCAAAAGAACAAGAATGCTATAGATCTAACTACCCCAAAAAGTGCCCGAAAATGTGCCTCGAAAGTGACCAAAATTGTAATTTCCATATATCTCAAAATCCGCGCGTGAAATAAAAAATATAACTTCATATTGTTGATCAGGGGGTCAATTTGAGTGAAAAATGGGTCTAACCCTGATTTAAGAGCAAACGATTAGCGATTTCACTTTTCACTATTTTGTTATCCAGTGTCTGTCCATGATGGCATCGCGACGTGCCTCCATTGCAAACATGTGTAAATTCAACCTCCGTGAGAGGTCCACGTCGTGGACTAGATGCGGACCTGTATAAATTCTACCTTGTTAATTTTTCTTGCAGTCCAAGCTTTTAAGTCTTGGGTCTAAGTGTCTCCAAAAGTGAATATACCTATACTTAGCCATTTTTCACCCACATATCATTCTAAACATTCCCCAATACTCACTCAAACACTTAGCCAATATTTCACCTCCTAAATTCAAGTCTCAAAACCTTTTTCGAATCTTAAGGATTGAACTCAATCTTCAAGTCTCCATGTCCAATCTTCATAAGTTCATCTTTAAAGCTAAGGTATGTGGGTTTCTTTGATGAGTTACTTTCACCCATGATGCCCAAGCCTCCTTTTAACATAAATTGCATAATTTAAAGATGATTACTCATGGGTCTTATTTATTATGAAAATCACTGCACATTATGTTGGGCTTAAGAGATTATATTTTACTATGTTTTAAGCTATGAATCTAAGATCTATTGTAAGATTTGATGAAGGATTTTGATGTATACTGCTTGACGGTGTTACCAAGTATTTATTGAAGGTTTTACATTGAATTTCTTAGAATGATTTCACTCTTGAATTGTATGATTTTACACTAGCACTACACACCCTCTACGTGTATGCTAAAATGTCTGGTTATGGTTTCTTGAGGAATTGAAGGTCCTATGCATCTCTTATGAGATTAATAACTATATGATGATAAAATAATGATGAGATGATGATGAAATAATGATGGATTGATTATGAAAGGGAATGTATATGGATGTTGATGAAAGAAGTGTATATATATGATATTATCTCTATAGTGTTGGGGATGACCAAGCCTAACTCAGAGGGTTGTAGGCTCGGGTAACCTTCTTGAGGGGTTAGTAACTCGATAACCTAATTCGGGGGATAGTAGGCCCAGGTAACCTTGTTGGGGGTTTGTACTCATCAACCTTGTTGGGGGGTTTTTACTCATCAAGCCATTGGGAGGTTTGTACTCCATCAACCTCATTAAGTGGTTTGTACCTTATGCTCCTATCCAAGAGGTGGTAGGCCTTCGCTTGCACCATAATGGTCACTCCTTACACTCATATTATGTTATATATAAGCATGATTTTACTTCAAGCATTATTCATACATGTCATATTGCTATATGCTAATCATTGCCTATGCTTATGCATTTCGATTATGATATTATCAATTATTGCATTACATCCTACATACTTAGTATATTCAAACGTAATAATGCATACTCTATGCCCACATCATGTCGCCATGTAAGAACCCGTGCACCGCTTGATCATCTTCCTCCTCCATATGGCTAGTTCGATTGTCCTACAAGCTTAATAGTGAGTCCTCCAATTCGGGGATGTTGCTCATAAGCTCTTGCTATGTATTACGACTATCTTTCTTTAGGTTGTGTATTGACTATGAAGGTGAGCCCGGTTGCTTGTCTTGGCCCCCGTTCTGATCTATGTAGTAGAGGTATTGTTGGACATGGTATGTATCTTCGTTATGAGTCTTGACTTTCTTGTTTCTTGATGTTGTGATATGAAGGTTTATCCTTAGTCACAATTCCCTTGCTTATGCTTATTTCTAAATGTCATTTTAATTGCTTCCACGACCAAGGGTGTTTAATGACATGCTGTGAGGCTTGTTTAGGGTCCCTTCGGGTTCCCCATTCACCGGTCACGTGTAGGCTCTAGGCTTGGTTCATTAAAAATATTGAATTAGAGCACTAAGTTGTTAGATCCTCGGAGTACAACACATTGCATTGATTAGATTCCTTTTCATGACTGTGTTATACACCAGAATTATAAGAAGGAGACTATGAGACATTTTAGGAATTGTTTCTCTTCTTCATGTTCTAAGTCATGCTATAGAGTTGGAGTAAGATTTCCTACCCTAACGCTTGTTCCATGTTATGCTAGATCATGCTTAACACAAGAGGGAGACGAGCCCGCACACTCGAGGAGCAACCGGCCAACGGAGAACTTAGGGATGCTCTCACCTTGCTTGCACAAGTGGTGGCCAATCAAGCCCATCAAGGGGCCGAAGTCCCTCAAGCTCCTATACCAGCCTCTTGGGTGAGAGACTTCATGAGAATGAATGCCCCTGAATTCCATGGATCAAAGGAGAGTGAGGATCCTCAAAAATTCATTGATGAGGTTTACAAGATTTTGTCTATTATGAGTGTGGCCATAGGATAAGGTAGAGTTGGTGGCTTACCAACACAATGGGGTAGCACAAATATGGTACAACAAATGGAAGGAGGAAAAGGAAGTTAACTATGTGATGCTTTGGGATGAGTTCAAGGTGACATTCCTTAATCGGTTCTTTTCCCTTGAACTTAGGGAATCAATGTTGGTGGAATTTATGAATTTGAGACGAGGGTCCCTGAGTGTGAGGGAGTATGTCCTCAAGTTCACCCAACTTTCAAAGTATGCTCCTCACTTGATTGCCGACCTAAGGTCGAGAATGAACAAATTTGTTATGGGTGTCTCTAACTTGGTTAGTGAAGAATGTCGATCTGCCATGTTGATTAGTGACTTGTACTTGTCACATTTGATGACCTGTGCCAAATAAATGGAAGAGGAGAAATTGAGGAAGAGAAGGGATCATGACGCTAAGAGGGCCTGTTTTGAGGGTAAGTTCCAAAAGAGTAACCTATTCCAATGAGGCCAAGGGTCTTCTTATGTATTTCCAATGAGGGTTGCAAATTATTTTCCTAGAGGCCCAAGGTGGTAGGGGTGTGGCTTCTTTTGATATGTGTCCGAAGTGTGGTAAGGTTCATGATGGCCTATGCTTGAGGGTTACCGGTGCTTGCTGTGGTTGTAGAGAAATGGGGCATAAGGCAATAGATTTCCCTCAAAATCGCAACATAGGTAAGGAGATTCATCCTCAAGGTGGTAATGTGGTCCCTTTAGGGAAAGGTGGCCGACAAAATGGTACCCCAAGGCACAACTGGTTTTATGCTTTTCATTGGAGGCAAGGGGTTGATGAAGTCCCTGATGTTGTTACCGGTATATTGAATATCTTAGACTTGATGTATGTGCATTGATCCGAGTGACACTCATTCTTTTGTCACCCCCTTTGTTGCCAAAAAAGTTCTATGTTGACCTTAAGTTGTTGTATAAGTCATATGAGGTGTCCATTCCTATTGGTGCATCTATTGTTGCTAGAAAATTTTATAGAAGTTGTCTTATTTGCATTTTGCATAAGACATGGTTGACTTTGATATCATTTTGGGATGGATTGGTTGCATGCCTACTATTCTTTTATTGATTGTAGAACCCGTAGGGTCAAATTCAAATTTCCAAATGAACCCACCCTTAAGTGGGAGAGTCAAGATGTGGTGGTCAAGGCTAGATTCATCTCTTGCATTAAAACTTGTAAGATGATCTCTAGGGGGTGCATTTACCATCTTGTAAGGGTTAGGGATATGGAGTCTAAAGTCTGTCCCATAGAGTCTGTTCTAATTATAAGTGAGTTTCTTGATGTCATCCCAAATGACCTTCCCGGTGTTCCTCCCGAAAGGGAAATAGATTTTCGTATAGATCTTTTTTTTGATACTCAACCCATTTCTATTCCCCCTTACCGTATGGCCCCGACGGAGTTGAAGGAGCAATTGAGGGACTTGTTGGAGAAGGGGTTCATTAGGCCTAGCCAATCGCCTTGGGGTGCACCGGTGTTGTTTGTAAAAAAGAAGGATGGGTCCCTTAGGATGTGTATTGACTGCCGGCAACTCAACAGGGTCACCATCAAGAATAAGTATCCTCTTCCAAGGATTGATGATGGTTTGACCAATTGCAAGGGGCTATCCATTTCTCTAAGATTGATGTTCAGTCTGAGTATCATCAAGTTAAGGTGTGGGAGTGTGATATTCCAAAGACAATCTTCCAAACTAGATATTGGCATTATGAGTTTGTTGTAATGTCTTTTGGGTTGACCAATGCACCAGCCATCTTCATTGACCTTATGAATAGGGTCTTCAAACCTACCTTGATTCCTTTATTGTAGTCTACATTGATGATATTTTGGTCTATTCTCGTGGTGAGGAGGAACACAGGGCTCATTGGAGGGTTGTGTTGCAAAGATTGAGGGAGGAGAAATTGTATGTTAAATATGAAAAGTGTGAATTTTTGTTGAAGGAGGTTGCTTTTCTAGGGCATGTGGTATCGTGGGATGGTATAAAAGTGGATCCTAAGAAGATCGATGTGATTAGAAATTGGCCTCGATCGTTGACCCCATTGGACATTACAAGTTTCTTAGGCTTAGCAGGGTATTATCATAGAGTTGTGAATGGGTTCTCTTCTATTGCTTCCCCTATGAAAAAATTGACTCAAAAGAATGCTAAGTTTGTGTGGACCGATGAATGTGAGAAGAGCTCCCAAACCTTGAAAGATAAGCTTGTGTGTGCTCCTATATTGTCATTACCGGATGGGCTTGAGGGGTTTGTGGTGTATTGTGATGCTTCTAGAGTGGGTTTGGGTTGTGTGCTACTGCCAAATGGTAAGGTAATAACCTATGATTCTAGGAAACTCGAATTGCATGAAAAGAACTACCCTATCTATGATCTTGAATTGGCCGCCATAGTGTTTGCTCTGAAAATATGTGGATGCGTTCATCAACCATAAGAGCCTCCAATATGTCTTCACTCAAAAAGATCTCAACTTGAGGCAAAAAAAGTGGCTAGAACTTCTTAAAGACCATGATATGAGTGTGCATTATCACCCGAGTAAGGAAAATGTGGTGGTGGATGCCTTAGGTAAGGTGTCCATGGGTAGCCTAGCTCAGGATGATGGTGGGGAGAAGGAGATGGCTAGGGATGTACATTGGTAGGCTAGGTTGGGGGTTAGCTTGGAGTAGGTCGGTAGTGGCGATGCTATTGTTATGGATGGTTCTAGGTCTTCCTTGGTTAATGAGGTGCTGGCAAACAAGATCTTGATTCCTCCTTGTTAGAGTTGAAGGACTTGGTGAAAGAGGGCAAGGTGGAGGTTTTCTCCCAAAAAGGAGATGGTACCCTTAGGTACCAAGGTAGGTTATGTGTACTGTGTGTTGATGGTTTGATAGAAAAGATCCTTGATAAGGCCTATAACTCTTCTTATTCTATCCACCAGTTCCACCAAAATGTATAGAGATTTGAGAGAGGGTATTGGTAGGGAGGCATGGAAAGAGACATTGCCAAATTCGTTTCCGATTGTCATAGTTGTCAACAAGTCAAAGCCGAACATCAAAGGCCGGGTGGCCTAACCCAAGACATAGAGATTCCAACTTGGAAGTGGGAAGTAATTAATATGGATTTTGTGGTTGGTTTGCCCAAGACTAGAAAAGGTTTTGATTCCAATTGGGTTATGCTTGATAGGATGACAAAATCGACTCTCTTTATACCGGATAAGACCACATATAGGGCTGAAGATTATGCAAGGTTATCCATAACTTGGTGAGATTGCATGGGGCTCTTTTATCCATCATATCAGACCGTGACGCTCAATTTACTTCACATTTTTGAAGATCTTTCCAAAGATGTCTTGGTACCAGAGTTAAGATTTCTGCGGCCTTCCACCCTCAAACAGATAGCCAAAAAGACCATCCAAACCCTTGAGGATATCCATAGAGCATGTCTGTTGGAGCTTAAAGGTAGTTGGGATGAGCACCTTTTGGTGATTGAGTTTGCCTGCAACAATAACTATCATTCTAGCATCGATATGGCTCCATTTGAGGCTCTCTATAGGAGACGTTGTAGGTCGCAAGTTGGTTGGGTTGTTGTTGGTGAGGTAGCTTTGTTGGGACTAGATCTTTTGTTGAAGGCTCTTGAGAAGGCTAGGACGATTAGGGAAAGGTTGAAGACGGCCCAAAGTCATCAAAAATACTATGCCAGTGTGAGAAGAAGAGACCTTGAATTTAAAGTCGGTTATTGGGTCTACTTAAAGGTTTCACCCATGAAGGGTGTGGTCCATTTTGTTAATAATGGAAAGTTGAGGCCAAGATATGTTTGATCTTGTGATGTCATGAGAAGGGTTGGCAAGGTCGCTTATGAGTTGAGGTTGCTTAGTGAAATGGAATTGGTTCATCCAGTGTTCCATGTATCCATGTTGAGAAAATGTGTGGGCGATCTGAATGCCATTGTGCCTCTTAATGTTGTAGGTGCTTTTGAGGATAATTTGACATATGAAGAGGTCCCGGTTCAAATTTTGGATAGGCAAGTCAAGAAGTTGAGAAACAAGGAGGTGGTGTCCATTAAGGTCCTTTGGAGGAATCAACAAGTTGAGAGTGCTGCTTGGGAGGCCGAAGAGGACATGCAAAAGTGATATCCTTACCTTTTCCACTCCACTCAAGCCTAAGGTATTGATCTAAGTCCTTTATATGATATCAATTCTTAATTTCAGCCGTCATGTCATTGCAAATGTTCAAGTTTAAATTGACAAGTTCATGATCATTTTACACTTATGATGAGATTTTTGAAATGATGTTTAAGTGCATTATTGCATCTCTATGTGGGCCGAAATTGTCATTTTCAAGTCTCTCATATACGTCTCTTTGACAGTCGGGGATGAATGTTCCTAATGGTGAGATATTGTAACTACCCCAAAAGCTGCCCGAAAATGTGCCTCGGAAGTGCCCAAAATTGTAATTTCCGTACATCTCATAATCCCTGCATGATAAAGAAAATATGACTTCATATTATTGTTCAGGGGGGTTATTTTGAGTGGAAAATAGGTCTAATCCTTATTTAAGAGCAAATGATTAGAAATTTCAGTTTTCCTAAGTATTTTTATCCAGTGTTTGTCCGCGATGGCACCGTGACGTGCCTTCATCACGGACATATGTAAATTCAACCTCCGCGATAGGTGTGCATCGTGGACCAGATGCGGAACTGTGTATATTCCGCCCAGTTCATTTTTCTTGCGGTCCAAGGCTTTTATGTCTTGGGCCTAAGTATCCCCAAAGATGACCTATACTTAGTCATTTTTCACCCACATATCATTCTAAACATTCTCCACTACTCACTCAAACCCTTAGCCAATATTTCACCTTCTAAATTAAGTGTCAAAACCCTTTCCGGATCTTAAGGTTTGCACTCAAACTTCAAGTCTCCATCTCCAATCTTCATCAAGTTCATCTCTAAAGCTAAGGTATGTGGATTTCTTTCATGGGTTCCTTTCACCCATGATGGCCAAGCCTCTTTTTACCCTAAATTGCATGACTGAAAGATGATTTACTCATGGGTCTTATTTATTAGAAAATCATTGCACATTATGTTCAGCTTATGAAATTGTTATTGTTTTACTATGTTCTGAGCTATGAATCTAAGATCTATTGTAAGATTTGATGAAGAAGTTTGATGTATATTGCTTGAGGTGTTACCAATTATTTATTGAAGGTTTTACATTGAATTTCCTAGTATGATTTCACTCTTGAATTAGATGGTTTTACACTAGCACTACACATACTCTAAGTGTTTGATAAAATGTCCGGTTATGGTTTCTTGAGGAATTGAAGGTCCTATACATGTCTTATGAGATGAATAACTATATGATGATGAAATGATGATGAGATGATGATGAAATGGTATTGCAATGATGATGAAAGGGAATGTATGTATATGACGAAGAAAGGAGTGTATATATACATTATTAGCTATATAGTGTAGGGGATGACCAAGCCTAACTCGGGGGTTGTAGGCCCATGTAACCTTGTTGAGAGTTAGTACCTTGATCGCCTAATTCAGGGGATAGTAGGCCCGGGTAACCTTGTTGGGGGTTTGTACTTATCAACCTTGTTAGGGGTTTGTACTCATCAACCCGTTGGGAGGTTTGTACTCCATAAATCCGTTGGGGGGTTTGTACTCCATCAACCTTGTTGGGGGGTTTGTACTCCATCAACCTCATAAAGGGGTTTGTACCCATGCGCCTATCCGAGAGGTTGGTAGGTCTTGGCTTGCACCATAATGGTCACTCCTTATACTTGTTTTATGTTCTATATTAGCATGATTTTACTTAAAGCATCATTCATACATGTTATCTTGGTATATGTTAATCATTTCCTATGCTTATGCATTTCGATTATGAA